>JALBZD010000599.1:0-21158 GCA_038050675.1 Globisporangium cylindrosporum | reverse complement strand
GCCGAGTTGGACTGAGCCCAGTTACATCAAGGGTCAGATCCACTCGGCACTTCGCTCTTGCGATAGCCGAGTTGGACTGAGCCCGGTAACATCAAGGGTCAGATCCACTCAGCTCTTCGCTCTTGCGATAGCCGAGTTGGACTGAGCCCGGTTACATTTGGCAGCAGCTGGTCGGAGACAGAACAAATTTTAGCCAATACGAGTGAGACAAAAGTGAGACCCCCACAGCCTGCGCAGCTAAATCGTCACATCGGTCATGCCGAGGCAGTCCCGACGAGCTACGCTGATTGACGCGCACGCAGCCCTCCTACGTCGTCGTCTGGTCTGGCTCTATGCTCGTCTAGTGCTCGATGGACACGATGATATCGAGGACACTCTCGACCTCGATCTGCTTCGGCGAGTGCAGCTTATCTTGCTGGCGCGCTACAACTATCCACGCATTCAGCTCCAACACAAGACCAGATTTGGTTGGTTCCTGCGCGACTGCAGCGATCGCGAGTTCTTGTGGTCTTTCCAGATGGAACGAGCGTCATTCTATCGTTTGGCAGCTCTTCTAGACGGCGCAAACGAATTCGCGGTCGTGAATGGGAAGAAGCGAATGGCAAAGGCAGAGGAGCAACTTCTGGTGTTCTTGAAGTACGTCGGCACGCACGGCTCCGACGCGTGCATCGAGAATCTAGGCGCAATGTTTGGTGTTGCTGCGAGAGCGTGTGCCAACTACATCCACCGAGGAACGAGCTCGCTCATGTCACTCTACGGCGAGATCGTGTCATAGCCGTCGGCAGGAGAACGGCGAGAGCTCTCAGCGCGCGTCCAAGCTGGCCACATGTTCCCGAACTGCGTGGGGATGATCGACGGCACACTTCTTCCACTCGCATTCAAACTAACACTCAACGGTGAGGACTACTTTACGCGGAAAGGCTGCTACGCGTTGAATGCACTCGTGTGCTGTGACGACAAGGCCAGAGTGATTTACGTGCTTACCGGCTGGCCAGGCTCCTCGCACGATAACAGAGCGTGGTCGAACGCGGCCCCATTTCGTGATCCAGTAGCATTTTTCTCCAGCAACCAGTACCTGCTTGGCGACACAGCCTTCCGACCCTCTCAACACATCGTTCCGCCGTACAAGACGCTACCAGGTGCGCTTCTCTCTCGCGAGCAGGAGTTCTTCAACTCCAAGCTGTCAATAATACGCGTTCGGAGCGAGCACTGCATCGGACTGGTCAAAGCCAGGTTTCAGTTTTTCAAGGGTGTGAGAATCATCATCCGCCACGCACGAGACCTCCGGCGTATCATTCGGCTCTTCATGGCAGCTGTCGTCATTCACAACCTCCTCGTTGAGGAGCCGCTGCCTGCAGAGCTTCGTGAAGAGACGGAAGCTGAGCGCGTCAGTGAGGACGCCATGAACGAGGAAAGAGATGCATGCGAAGGCAGCGTGTAATCGGGCGTTCCCGAGTTACTCAGCACGATACACAGAGTGAGGAAGCGTGTGTTACACGACTTCCACAAGGACTCGTGATGAGGGGGATCAGCAGTTCCTGCGATCTGATTGCCTGTTTATAACAGAACAATCCGGACGAAAGGTAGAAGGCTTTGATTGCTTCCAAAGAAGGCAAAAGCGAAACTGTTTATTTAGGCCCTGAGGGCGGCCCCGACAGCGGGTGCAAATTACTAGAGCTTTGTATACTATAGCTAGGCCTAAATAAAGCTACTTTGACTGGCTATGGAAGCTCAGTGTATCTGATTGGCTACTTATTCGTAATAATAGCCAATGACAAGGCCGCATCATTGCTGGCCATAACTGTTCCTTAAGTGCGTATCAAGTTTGCACGTGCCACTTCAAAAGTGGACATTGCGAATTTCCACTAAGTTTGGATTTATATTTATTGTGCAGACAGTAGTCTGGCAGAGTGGTTACTGGGGTGTAACCCACTCGTGTACCCTGTTACAGCTGACACTCGCTGAAGCAGCTCGTCGAAGTGGTCGACGACATGACGATGCTGAATCTTGGTAATCTAGGCTTTAAACGAGCTGATTATTCCCGCATCTTGAGATTACAGAAAGGCAATCGTATTTGGTGGAAGCATTTGAAGCTCCACGTTCGACAGCGGCGCGTCGAGCCGGTGCGATGAGACGTTGACGAGGAGGAGGATGTGGCGACCAGCAGCACACACCTGCTCGTTCAGCTGCGACAGCCAGCGCTGAAAGAGCGGTGACGCCATCCAGCCTTTCGTTGTGCTCTCGTATTGCAAGCCGAGCTGTTCGGCGGAGCGTCCTTGAAAGCAGCGCGGTTTTTGCACAGAGCCGACGAAGAGAAGTGGAAGCTTCGCCGTTCCGTCTGCATTGCAACAGACAGCGACCGTCAGCCTCTTCTTTTGGTGCTTCCTTCCTGTAAGCCGATCTTTCGTGATAGACTTGTCTGGTGTAGAGCAAAAAAAGAAAGCCGTCTCGTCCATATTGAACACGTCACGCCTCTCATAGCCGCGTGTAATCTCTTGCAGTGCTGCCCTTCCACTCTCCACTACATCCAGATTCACAGACGCCGCCTCGCTATGCACACGCTTCGACGTGAGGCCGTGGCGCTTCTGAAACTCGAACAGCCAGCCATACGAGAACACGAGCGCTTGTAGCTTAGCCGTCTCGTCTGAGTCGCCGCTTCTGACGAGTTCGCATCGAATCTTGTCCGCCTTCATACGGATTGTAGCGCCTGTGACGACAGGCAGCTTGTTCTCTTCACACTGACGGATCCACAGCAGCAGACGCTCTTCAACTTCTGCAGAAGAGACATGATGCTTCGTCTTGCATTTTGGGTTTGACACATTCACGTCTACAGGGCCGTTCAGGATACGCCAAATCGTCATTCTGCTTGGCGCAACTGGTAGATTGAACGTGGCCTTCGCCCATGCAACCAGCTCATGTTGTGTGAGCTCTGAATGCGATGCATGATGCGCACGCGTGACTTTCGTCGGCATCGTGGTTGTTCGTTGATGCAGCACAAATGCGCGCGAAATTTGAAAGAAAAGTTATGTGCAGTAGGGTTACCAGAGCTGCCTTCAACTTTTATTGGTGCGTTTGACTTGACATTTGTATACATGCGGCTCACCAAACGACTGATCATGAGGTTTTTCGTTAAAATAAGGGTCTTCTATTCCGATTTGATGTTCCTCCAAATGAGGGAAGCCCCACATCTTGAAACGACGCACGATCTACAGCAGCTTCCCCATATTCGTCACCACCGCCCTACCTCTCTCTCTCTCTACTGCATGCCCCTCACCCCTCGTCTCGCGCTCGTGACCCTCACTGCCGCTCACTCGCAAGCACCATGTACAAGACGCAGGCGAAGATCGACAACATGAGCACAGCGGACTGGCACCAGTATCACCAGTTGCTCGCGAACCGCCAGCTTGTCGAGTATTTTGCGAGCGAAGTGGACCGCTTCTCGCGCACGGCGCTCAAGCCCGACGACGTGCTGCGGCGCTTTAGCCTCAACGGTGACGGCCAACTGGACGTGAAGGAGTTTTTGCTGGCGCTCAAACGGCTCGGCATCCTGCAGCTCTCACCTTCTACAGCAGCAGCGTTAGGCGACACCAACAGTAGTAGCAATGGCTCCATCCGGCAGCAGCAGCAAGAGCAGCAAATCACAGACGCGCTCATGAAAGGGAAAGAGCTCTACTCGGTCTTCTGTCCCTCGCAGGCCAAGAAACTAGGTGCGTGTTGAATGCTTTATGCAGAGTATTTGTAGCGGTTATTGTGTGTATGGTGGGGATCTCATATGTACACTCTTTCTCTCTCTGTTGTCTAAGACATTGACATGTTCTGCCGCATCATGACCGAGTGGTCCCTGCAGCTCATTCGCGTGCGCCACGATCTTCAAAATCAGCAGCAAAATCAGCAGCAAAACCAGCAGCAGCCACGACCGAGCAGCTCTGCTGGGAAGAGCAACAACCACAGCGTTCAGCCTTCGTACAAACACTACGACTCGCCCGGACCGGTCTCCGCGCCGTACGCGACCGAGAACTCACGCTTGACTGGCAGTGGTGGTGACTATGGCAGTAACAGAAGTGGCAGTTCCAGTGGCGGCATCACGCAGAGCCTCCACGGCAACCAAAACGGTAACAACTGCGAGAGCGACGCGATCTGGCGACGCATCTCGGACGCAATCGCGCAAAACCTGGACAAACTGAGCCAGATCTTCTTCAAAATGGACATTACGTGCTCGGGGAGCGTCAGTCGCGAGGAGTTTGAGCTGGGAATGAGCCACATCGGCGTCTTCCTCACGCCGCGAGAGTACGAGAAAGTGTACGACTCGCTGTCGCCAGAGCTCAAGGACTTTACGAATACGAGTAGCGGTGGTGGTGGTGGAGGTACGAGTTCTAATAGTGGCGCAAAGGTACCCTTTGCGGTCAAGTACGCCGACTTTCTCGCGCTCTTCCATGGGAAGTCACCGCTCGTGTTGCCGACAAAGTCCAAGCAGACGTCGCCGCCCGTAGCGGGCATGGGCAACGCGCGCCTCTGGGACTTTCTCGTGCAGTCGATCGACAGGTTGGCGCCGCTCTTCCAGCAGTTTGAGAAAATCAACCAGCGCTACGTGACGCCCGATACGTTTCGTGACTGTCTGCTGCGCTGTGGACTTGCGCTCAGCAACGCCGACTATGCTGCGCTACGCGTGCGACTGCTGCCATTCACGTGCGTGCTTTGTGGTGATCATGGTGCTTGCATATCCTTTTAGCGGCTGATCACTAACCCTGGTAGCATGATTTCTTGACTTGTTTAGGGATTCATCGACAGGAGCGATCGGCTTAGTTCCGCTCATGCAGGCGCTCAGGGCGAGCGACCACAGCTCGATGAAGACTTCTACAACCTCATCGCCAATCGCGATGCCCTCGGCGCGCGCACAGACGATCGACGTCTCGCCGATTCGCACGGGACGTCGAACGAATTTCCAGTCGGTGCACGAGAGCTATAACCCGAGCAGCAGTTTCTCCAGCGCGGCGTCACCGTACCCAGCTGGGAAATCGAACGAGCAGCGGTACGAATAGTTATACCTGGATATGGATAAGCAGCTCCTGCTTTTGGGTAAGAGAGTCTCTCACTAGAATTGACCGAATGAATGGTACTGTTCCTATGCGATTGTAGAAACGTCGAAGCGAACCGGACGATCGTGAAGATCAGGGACGAAAGCCGGTGGAGGAGCGACTGCACTATGTATGGGAGCCCCGAGGCAGCCACCTCTTCTGGAAGCCCAGACGCAACTGGAGCAGGAGGAGCGGCAGCAACGTACGAAGACTCGATGTTCTCTGGCCGACCGCAAGCCCCCCTTGAGAAGCGGATTTTGCTCAAACTCCAGCAAATGAAAGAGCTCGGGCAGCTAGGCACATCGTCGCCGCAGGCGATCTTCCCAGGAGACCGCTTTGGCCGCATCACGCGCGGCCAGTTTCGCCAGAGCCTCGTACACCTGAGCGTACTGGCGCGCTACGCCGAGGTCGAGACGCTCTTCTGGACGCTCGACCCGAGTGGTCGCGGGTACATCGTGAACCACGACCTCTACGACCACTTCAATTCGTTCTCGACGACCCAGTCAGCAGACCCCTCCTCCTCTTCATCTTCGACAGCTTCCTGGAGCACGTTGCCCGCGATCAGCACGGACGGATCATTTTCACCGACTCACACAGGCTCCCAGCCTTCAGCAGGAACAGCTGGGCGACTACCGCGCTCGGCTCAGAAAGTGCTGGAAGGCATGATCATGGAGCTGCCGCACTTGCTCGCGATCTGCCAGCACAATGACACGAGCCAGAGCGGAATGGTCTCCCCACAGGAGCTACTCACCGCGATCCAGGAGCTCGGCATCTTGGCGTCCACATCGGATCTGCAGGCTGCGATTTTCGCGATCTACAGCGGCATGGAGACTTCGGGGAGCCCTCCGCTCGTTCCCTACAACCGCTTGGAGGCGCGTCTGGGCCAGCTCTGCAGCGACCTACTCTCGCCTAAGAAGCGCAAGAAGCACCTCTCGACCACATCCGTGCTACTTGCCCCTCAGGAGCAGTCCTACGACGAGCTCATCGGCGGCAAGCACGAGTTCGACATGCACACAGTGAGCGAGACCGACGCACTCTGGAACTGCCCGCGGCGGAAGATGAACCATGACCACCGCGCGACCAAGACGTCGGTGCGCATCTCAGACCACATCTCGGACGACGTGGGGCTCGTGCAGACGCGGCTCACGTCTCAGTCTGTCCCAAAGAACATGCAGCAACAGCAGCAATACCAACGCAATGGAGGGCGAGGAGGCGTGAGCCCCTCAGAGAGCAACGAAGACATCGCGAACCGCAAGCTGCGCATGAACCGCCTCGCCGTGATCTCAATCCTGCACGACCTCCTGGAACGCCGCATCGACCTCAAGACCGCGATGGACCTGCATCGGAACGCGGGTGTGCACGGCCAGGTAAACAGAGAAGACCTCGCGGAGATCCTGCTGACGTCACGCTTGAGTTTGAATTTTTCATCGTCGTCGTTAGGTATTTCCGCGCGCGAGTTTGTCGACACGCTCTACCCTTCGCACTCGCAGCAGGGCAGCATTGGCATCACGTACTTGGACCTGTTGCACCGCGCCAGCGACCTGCTCACCGAGCTGAAGCGCGAGACCCCAACGAAAGCGCCAAGCGGGTTCCAGGGCGGCAACTCCCAGCAGCTGCAGCGACAGGCTGCGCGTCGCCTCAACTCGAACGTGGAAATTGGTCTGTCGTCACCAGCGCACGGCAAGGGACAGCAGGGTCTGGCCGTCGTGGCCGGAGCTGGTAGCACTTTGAGCAACAGCAGCTTTTCAAGCGACGAGGCTTCAGTCCGACGAAAATTACTCTGTGAGAGCCGCTTAAAAGAGCTGCTGCTCAGCGACAGCGGTCGCCAGAGCGCTGGGATCCTGATCCGCCACGCGTTCAAAGGACTGGCGCCGAGAGAGATGGTCGTGCCGATCGGGAACGGCGAGTATGAGGCCATGTGCCGCTCGAACGATATCAAGCACGTCTGCTATCGGCTCGGATTAGACCTCGACATGAGCGAGCAGCAGTTTGTGATCCTCACGGTGGACCGCACCGGCGCGGGCTTCATCTCGTCCCCACAGCTCCTGGAGTTCTTCACGCAGCTCGCGTTCTCGTCGTCGTCATCAACTGAGCCGTCTCCATTGTCTTCGCTTTCGCCTACGAGAGTCACAAAGGGCGGTCAGTTCCCAGGATTCGACAACTTTGAGACGCAGCTACAGCGACTGCCACCTACCACGAAACCCGGAAGCGACACTTTCTACACTGGGTACACCTCTCGATCTCGAGGTCAGCAGATGCAGCAGCAAGCGCAAGGCCAGGGGCACGAATCCTGGAGTCCTGTGCAGGCAGGTTGACCTGCATGAGTAAGTCCACTAGTTGGACTACCTGTAGCTACTTCTGCTTCTACCATGTACCTAATAGATATACTACTCTGAATATCCACCCACCTAGACTTCCTGACTTCCTGACTCCCTGACTACCAGCTTTAACGTGAACCGAAGGTGCTCCAAAATACCCAGGTCGTCCATACTAAAATTAGAGACCGCAGAGAGATAGTTAACCATGCTTGTCCACGTCATACATCTCGCATTTCTCATTTTTCTCCCTCCACACCATCGCCGCTGAACAAGGCGAGATGGCGGCGTCGCCTTCTTCTTCACATCACGGCAGCAAGGGGCTCCCGCGACTCATCTACCCGCCGCCTGTCTCCAAGCAGCTTGTGTCGACCAAGGACGTGGGCAAGATGAGCCGCACGACGAGCGGCATCGGCGGCGTGCTCGAGACGCTGCAGATGAAGATCGACTCGCTCGAGCGCGAGATCCGCGCGGACGAGAAGGGCAAGCAGGACTACGACGACCAGCTCTTCCGGCTGAGCAAGCGCCGCGAGGACCTGGCGGCGAAGCTCCGCGAGAGCCTCGACTGGACCACGCTCTTCGACAGCAAGATCAAACCGCTCGAGGGCAAGTACAGCGAGACCACGGAGCACATGCAGGCGCAGTACGAGGACGCCAAGTTGCGCCACGAAAAGGGCATCCGCGTGCTCATGGACAACTTCGACTACCACCCGGAGTTCAAGCGCTTCAGCGACACGTTCTCCGCGGTGCCCTTCCGACCCAAGTAATATACCGAATAATGTGAAACCCCACTAGACAAATGGCACTTGCACTTGCACTCGCATTCACACCCAAGGCTGCTCGTCCATTTCAAATGCGACGTTGTGGGCTTGTTACCTGAGTACACCAATTTCGTGGTGGCTTTTTTTCCATCGCTCTTGCTGCCCAGAACATTCAATAACCGTGATGTTAGTTCCATCTTGGCAGTAGTTCTACTGCTGCATCCACACGCGTGACTGGTTTGGTGGAACTGCGCTGACCATCATAGCCTGCATTGTTGACATCGAATGTAATTTTGAAGCCATGAATGAGTGAGTACCTGAGACCTGAGCGAGATTAGTGAGACGGACGATTGAGATTGATCCAGCTCAACCGCAATTGTCCGAGCGTTTACTGTACTCTTGAAAAGAGTCAGCAGCTGTGTCTCTTTGGAGTGCGTTTGATTGGCGGAAAAGAACGATAATTGGTGATTAGGTATAGGGGCCCCAGCCATCTGACTCAAGCCAATATCTCCAGAAATAATATTTAGAGCAAAACGATAGCTTCTATTGAAGATCAACTAGGCAATTAACACTCTGAAAATCGATACCCTTACGAAAATGGATGGATTACTCTTTGATTGTGAAAGCGGGCGGAACCCAGCTGCATGCCCTGAACTTTCCCGCAGTTTGGCCTGTCCAAACGCGGATAGGGGTTCAGTAAAATGACTTGGTCAAACTATCGGATTGACTAATCCTCTTTAAAACCTTTAGCATTGGGACAAATCCTGTTAACTGACTTGACATCTGTATGTGCGTTGCTCTTTACGACAGATAAGAAGGTTATTTTACCTCGCTACCAGCCTTGGGGTGGAAAGAACCGATTGATCAAAGCTCAAGAGGAGCCCTTGCGTCTGGTTGTCCGCGTACAGACAAACAGTAAAGGCCGATCGACCGATTGAGGCGGTAGCGAAAACGCGCGCGTGGCACAACAGAACAGCTCTCTCTCTCTCTCTCTCTGTCTCTCTCGATTAGGTGGGCGGGCAGTGGGCATTACGCGAACGTGCGTACGTGAAGCGTGTGTGTGAAGTGGCGACCCTCCTCCTCTATAATCAGTTCCTGCGCCGTATCCGCATTTACCAGTACGCGCTCAGCTGCAGGTCCCAGATTACAGTACTACCAGATCACACACTCAGTGGCTGACTGCGTGGGTGTGGAGCATGCCGGTGCGATGGCAACAGAGGCGAGGCGCAGCTAAGGCGCTGTGGATGCTGTTCGCGGTGGCAGTCGCGGTGGTGATGGCAACGACAACAGTGGTGGTGACAGCGCAGAACTCGACGACCGCGACGACGACGACGACGACGACGACCAGTGGCAGTAGTAACAGTGCGGCGGTGGTGAATCTACTGAGCGATGGCAGTGCTTCCGGGAACGCGAAAGTGGGAGTCGCAGGCGAGGCGTCCAGCTCCGGGTCGACGACGACGACACCTACCCCAACACCGTCGCCAACTTATCTGCCTGACGACTGCACCGCTTGCTGCGAGCCCGGAAGCAGTTCAGATAGCAGTGAGTCATCGACGTCCAACAGTTTGCAGCTTGCGTGCTGTAACAACCCGCTCGATTTTTTAGGCACGAAGAACGGCGAGTGCACTGGACTTCCTTGTTGTACGTACAAAGGCCGCAAGGCTCAAAAGCGCAATGCATGGTATCCGTGTGTGCTGTTCCCGACGTGCCAGAACGACGCAGAAACAGCGAACGAGTTTTGCAACGCGGACTCGACGTGGTATTACACAGTGGGCGCGAACTTCACATGCACTGACAGCTGCTGCGCGGGGCCGGTGCTCGAGTCCTCGAACGTGTGGAACGGCGTGGTGAATGCGATCCCGGGTCAGCTCGACGCCACGTTCTCCATGCAGTTCACGCCGAGCGACTTTCTCAAAGTCTTCTACTCAACGACCACCCCGAAGACACTGGTGCAGATCATGCTCGCGAGTCCTTTTGGATACAGCTTCACAGAGAGTTCGACGTGCGTGATCGAGAAAGCTGCGACCACGACCGTGGCAACAGGGAAAGCCGCGACCAAGTGCGTGACATCGACGTTCAACAACCGCACGCACTTGACGATCGATATCCCTGTGGAGTTCCGCGCGAACGAGTCGTTCATCGTGACGTTTGACCGCATCGAGACCCCGAGTGGTGTGGACGACAGCACGGTCTCGACCTCGTACTCGACCGACCAGAACCTCGCACCGGTGTATTTTATCGTTGACGACTCCGACGGCGCGGTCTTCAACACGTTTTACCGTGTGACCGACCTCGGCATGGCGCGTCTCTCGAGTGGCGCGTTCCTCCCGGAGAACATCTATCCGGGGAACTCGGGAAACGCGAGCCTCGTGTTCTACACGGACGCGCGCGTGCCAAACGGAAGCACGCTCGAGCTCAAGTTTGCGTCCAAGTGGAAGTTCACATCGGATGCAGTGTGGTCCTGGGAGACTTTCCCGGAGAGTGAAGATGCTGACGATGAGGATGCCTCCACCTCGGAGCTTGCAGTGGTTGGGAACGACACGACTAGCAACATGTTGCTGGCGCCAGCAGATGTCACGAGCGACGACTGGCGAAACAAGTTTACACAGGCTGTCTACAGCGCGAACGACAACGTGTGGAAGCTCGTGGTGGAGGAAGACATGGAGATCGGGTGGATCAGCTTGAGCGTCGACAAGGTGCAGAATCCGTCGGTGTCTTATTCGGGCGTGAACTTTGCGAACATCCAGATCCGCGACTCAGCGCAGCGACTGATCGTCGACGGCGGATTCTCTGCGATCACGGTCGACATGGTCTCTGGCGCAACTGCGAGTCCGTACAACTACGTGACCATGGTCGT
Organism: Globisporangium cylindrosporum; assembly: GCA_038050675.1. Classification (NCBI taxonomy): domain Eukaryota; phylum Oomycota; class Peronosporomycetes; order Pythiales; family Pythiaceae; genus Globisporangium; species Globisporangium cylindrosporum. The sequence goes on along the minus strand of JALBZD010000599.1, from coordinate 10,150 downwards.
GCTCATCTGCACGTTGCTGTTCTGCACGGTCGTGATCCGTAGCAACGGACTGGCGTTCTCACTCGGCTCGATCTGGACAGACATCACTGCGATCTGCACGGTGCTGGCGCTGTGCACGGCGATCCTGAACAACCTTATCTGGGCGTTCTACCGCAGCAGCTCGTATTTTTACGTCTCGCGCCTGTATTTGTGCTTAACGTTCACGATGCTCACTGCCGTTTGCTTCCACTGGGGCACAGTGCTGAACTTACGTCTCCGCAAGCTGCCGAAGAAGACCACATCGATCGCGTTTGCAGTCATCAACGCGCTCTTTTACGCATTCCAGGCGGTTTTCCTCTTTTACCATCGCGATCTCATCTCACGCGTGTACGAGTCAGAGAACAATTCACGATCGTACGCGAACCAGCAATGCAAGAACGGTGACTTCGTGCCGGACGACAACGTGTTCTCCGACATCCAGGGCTACTTGTGGAGTTGCTACGCGCAGGACGAAGACCGGTTCTTCATCACCGCGACGACTGTGACGCATGTACTCTTCCTGGCGCTAACGATCACGGTCATGGCGCTCGGATTCATGGTCATGCGCCGAGGAAAGCTGCTGTTGGTGAATGCAACTGGTCCACACCAAATCGTGCTGATGAAGGCTCTCCGCCTCTACTACGCGCTGATTGGCGTCGTGACGCTGGTGTATCTGCTCTCGTGGATTGTGCAAATCCTCTCTCGAAGCAACCGGTACATTTCATACCCGTGGTATTACATCTTCACAGTCTGGCTGCCGTACTCGATTCCGCCGAGCTGCCTGATTTTCCTGCAATGGAATGCGACAGCGAAGTCGTTGGGACACGCAGACGGCGAAGCCAACAGTCCGCTTTCCGAGTTTGGATACGGCGAGATTCGCACGCCGCTCTTTTCGTTCAGCACCGCGGATCGATGGAGTGAGAACTCCATGAGGGAGTTCGACGACTTGGACGCCGATGGTGCATCGTCTTCGGGTGACTCGAGCGACAACTATCCGCACACTACGAACACGGACGACTACATCGGTCTCTCGATGGCGCTCGAGATGAACGAGATCTTCAACCAGGGCTGCTTCATTGCGATTCAGCGACTCGAAGTGGATCTCCAGACCAAGGCGAGCATGTGGAAGCAGATCAGTAACACGGACACGGTGATGTCGATCAGCAAAGACAGTGTGACCGCCGCTGCGAATGGGCGATTCCTGTATACTTTCCTGGCAGTGCCGCGCATTCCAGTGTCTGCGACCGATGAACGAGTGCGGATGGTGGTCTACGCTCTGAGTTCCGATGCACCTTCGTCTGGAAGAAACGATCACTCGGAGATCACTGCTGATACTGTTTTGGCTGCGCTCGAGCAACGAAATACTGGTCCGGATGAAGGAGGTGAAGATGGTGCGGGCAGCAGCCAGCGCACATTTGGGTCATCGTCGTACGCGGAACTGGACACTGGTGGGCTTCAGAGCTCGCAGGCGATCGAAGAGCTCTTTGAAATGGAGTCCGAAGGCGGCTCGTCGCAAAGCTCGTCGGCAGTTGGCATTCCGAGCTTCAACGTGGTCGCAGAGTTCACGGTGACGACGAACGCGCTGGTGACTGCGGGCGCTCGCCGCGAGCAAGTCTCTCTTATCGCCGCTGAGAACTCGTACAGACAAGTTGGTCCAAACACGATCCCACCAAAGCTCTCGATTCACACGGTGATCCCTAAGGCGGCAGGCGCAAAGTACGGCTTCACGGTCGCAGGTGTCAGCGGACTCTCTGCGGCGCACTCGATCAGCAGTCAGTACCACATCCGTGAGCAGGGACTTCTTGTGGTCGAGGATCTCACGGAAAGCCGCTTCAGCAACCTGATTCCCCGTCAGATCCTTGAGATCATCATCCGACATCGCTCCAAGTGCCTTCTGATCGCCCAGCACGAGCTCGCGCGTCTTGAGGCGTACGATAGGCAGCGCCAGAAAGGGTCAGACCGCGGTATCTATGAGAATTTGATCCAGCAGATCCAGGACGACGGCGACCTGAACCGCTGTCGCGAATGGATGAACCAGCGTATTGGAAAAATGAAAGAGTACGTCTCGCTGATCAGGCGATTGCGACGACTGTACGTGACACGGGACCAACATAAAAACTACTTCAAGCCGAGCACGGAGAAGAAGAATTCGCAGCTGCGGTTCTTGCCTATCAATCTGCATTTGCAGGAGATGTGGGTTGGCCCTGCAGACACGTTTGCAGACTCGCAGCGATCCGGAAAGCTCTCGAGCGACAACGACGGAAGTGCAGCAGGAGGGCACAACAGTGCTGGAGTGTACGATATCGTGACGGTGGGGGCGATGGCAGCGCACGTGTACAAGTTCAAGAACGGTGGGATCCTGGGCCTCGAAGAGCAGCACTCCAAGCTGAAGCCGCGAGCCCATGAAGAGCCTGGCTCGACCGCTGCACACCACCAGAACCCACTCTGGACCGAGGAAGAGCAGAAGGCGGACAACGTGGAGTGGGAGATCCAGCAGCGAATGGACGTGTGCTTTCCGCAGGCAGTGGCGGCGCTGGTGACTGCGTTCACTCGCAAGATCGACTTGGCGCTGCAGAACACGCAGCCAGAACTTGGTGTGGTGATGCTGGAGCAGATGGAGAAGTTGGGCTTTTTGTTCAATGTCGAGAGTCTAGTGTCGACGCACGGAAACGAAGCGGGTATGCTCGAAGACATGGCTGGCGCTGTGAACGAGTTGCGCAACATTCGATTTGTGCTAGTGGACGAAAATGATGAAGACGAGGATTTTGATGACGAGCAAGTACGGACTGTTGACCGCGCGACGACGCTGTCGTTCCACATGGACGAGGAAGAGACCAAGCAGCAGGGGGGCGTCGCTAATTCCGATGTGGGCCACTCGCGCTCGCACTTGACGTCATCGTCTCACTCGGGCTCGTCATCGTCAAGCACTGGAATCGCTGGCGTCGTGGACGTGAACGTGTTCACGAACATCGACGACGCGCTCTCGGACTGTACGAGCTCGTCTCGCCGCCGTCGTCGCCGCGCAGGCGACGGGTCTTCGTCTTCGGACTCGGGCAAGAGCCCACACTCGCCATCTCAGCGCTCGGGATCTATCGCCGCGTCGGCATCGTTTAGTGGCGTCGGTCAGCGACTGCTCAATACGTTCATCAAGGCGAAGAACCACAAGCTGCTCGGCGGTATTGGCGGTAATGCACCGTCGTCGCTCGCGCCAACGTCCGTGGACAAGCTCTTTGGGTACACACATTTGGTGATCCGCATCAAGGTGCGCTCGAACAGCAAAGTGAAGCTGTCCGAGTACCTACGTGACGGCGGTGCAGTCAAGGTCTTGCCCGTGCTCTTTTCGCAGGGCATCAACGAGAAGCAGACGCTCGCGAACAACACGGGCTCGTCCGTGACGCGACTGCAGGACGTGATTAATGAGAGCAGTCTGCGCTCGCTGCGATCCTACTGCGACCGCTACTGCAATTTCCAGGCGACTCTCCAGTCGCGCTACTACATGGGACCCGCAACCGGCGTTTCTCGTCCTCTCAGTGCGGTTCTGTCCCGCGATGTGCCGTCACGCGAAGAAGTGACGCGCATCCTGAACAAGCTCGAGAAGCTCATCTCGCTGTCTCGCCAGACGCGCAAGAAGCGGCCGGAGATCCTGCAGTTGAGCTCGGACCTGTGTCGGCGCATCTCGGCTGGTCGCGTGACAGTGTGTAAGAGCGCGAAGGACCGCACGGGTATGTCCGTGACGCTGGAGCAGGGTCGCATCTTGGTGCAGAACCACCACCTGCCGGACGCCAAGAAGGCCGGCATCGTGTCGGTGATGCGCTCCGAGGGTGTGCGCATCGAGAACGCGCTCAAGAACACGGGGCGGCGCGTTTTTGCGTTCAACGCGCTGCAGCGCTCGCTGCTGCCAGAAGAGTACCGCTGCCCGGCGCACACGGGCGGCCGCAACATGTCCTAGTCGAGTGAGCGACGGGCATATCGTGAGTGAGAAGTTTTGTCTTTCTATTGCTGTCGTCGTAGAGAAGCCGTAGGCAAACAAGAAGAGCGAAGAATGGGACCAGCGAGGGGATTGGAACTCTCGTGACAATGGTGTCCATTTGAGCAGTTTTGGTATGAAAAAGAAGCGCTTTCCTCCTCGGGAGACAGCGCAACGTATTAACTTGATATCAGTGAACGTTTATGTATCGGAATGTGGGATTCATCCATACAGGTCATACCAATGTGCATATATTGCGGCGTGGTTAGCTGATCTCTCTCTCTTTCACTGACGCAAGCTGAAAAATGGATACGTATGTAGTAGTTACTGGTCAAACGCGTACGCCGAGGTCTCGAGCGCCTGCTTGATTGGCAGTAGCCACGTCCAGTCCGCCGCCGTCGTGGGGAGCAGCCCCATGTTCGCGCACTTGTAGAGCGCCATCGCCACGTTCGCGATGTTGCCCGCGACATACACGAGCTTCGGTTGCACGAGGTCGATCACACCGTCGTTCACGGACGTGAACGCTACTCGCACACACATAAGCGAAAATGAGGACTGATGTGAGTACTGTGCAAGCGCTTGATCGCGACGACATGCACATCAAGCCAAATAGAAAATAACACGTACAGGTCTGGATGTTGAGCAGCGACTTGATCGTGTTCATAATGATCATGCCTGTGACCATGATACTGAAGATGTTCACGGACGACCCGCTCATCCACATCATGAAGCCCGTTTGCATCAAGCTCTTAAACGGCGCCATGCCGATCTCCATCGCGCGCTGCAGCAGACAACAATGATCCCAGCAATAGCAACACTCCATGTGTTAACCCCCTGTTTAAAGGCTTCCAAATGATGAGCAGAAAAGATCATGCAGGGAGATAGCTGCCGCCTTCTGCCGGCTTGGTGCTCAGCGCGAAGCGATTTCAAGCAGCAGCGCCCCCTGCACACACACACCAACGCACTTTCTTCTTGAGCTCACGGGTATTGGACGCGGTCTTCGCCACTGCATTGTTGGACTCCTGCTCAAACAACACGCATGATCATATTCCATTAAAAAATACCCCCCCCCTTTCCTTTTTTCCTCATTGAATCACCACAAGCTACAAAAGGACTGCACAAGACGCAAGAGCACACTCGCACACTCGCATGCACGCACCTTCTCCGCGATGACGCCTCTGCAGAAGCCGATGGGCTCGAGTTTGCTCGGGAGGTCGCTCTCGCGCGCCTCGTTCAGCTCCACGTGCCACTTGCGCTCCATTCTGCGTTGCCTGTGTTGTTTCTGTCTGTCTTGTTGATTTTCGTTGTCATCACCATGAGGGACTCTCAAGCTCGACAAGTCCCGCCGAGCGCATTTTATAGAGGTTTGCTGGGTTATGCTGAGTAGTTCCTGAAAATTCAGTACAAATATCAGGACTATTTTAGAGGCGTGCAATTTATAGAAAGGTTTGGAAGCAAGTGTGAAAATTGTATGTGAAAATGAATTACCGATGTAGGCTCCCATTTTTATATATCTACTACTATAGACATAATCTTAAACGATATTTGAAAAATACACAGGCAGACACATAGATCAAATTTATGTATTTTATAATCCTGTATACTAGTAAATATATACATAAATAGACTATCAACAATTTCAATTACAAAAAACAGCTTGTTATAATACTACTGTATAATTTATACAAAGTACGATCTGAAGAAAATCCAGCTGTGCAGGGACGAGGCAGCATCGGACATCTCCAACATGAGCTCTACAGTACGTCTGAATGTACAGACTTTGTACGCCAGCTAAGTTCACGCTTGAGGTTGCGCTTTTTCATTTGGCTCTCTCGCGGGTTCCTCAGAATGCGAATGTCCATCCATCCTCCACCTCAATTCGTCGTTGTTGTGAAGCTTTTTCGTTCTGTACCATGGTATTCGGCTTTCTCATTGTTGTCAGTCGTGCAAGGTCAACTGAACCCTCATTTTCTCGTGAACGCTTGCCTTTTGCGTTGACGGATGTCGACTTTGCCATCGACTGGAAATCCCACGAGGGAGCTCAGGAGCTCAAAAATGGGACAGACATGTTCCTGCGCGCAGCCGAGCGCGTCGCATGCGCGCTTCGCTGTATTACGCACCGTCAATTGTTGCGTCTGCAGACGCTCCCACCGCACCTCTCGCGTTGACTGCCCGCCCGACGGATTTTCGTGCAGTGCTTAGTCTACCTTCACATGCGTCAGCTCGGACCTTCCTGCTTGTCGCTGATGTTCTGTCGACTTTGCGAGCGGAAAAAGGGCCAAAGTGTACCTACTTGGAGGGGGTACGAACGTGCGCCTCATGAGGAGAGACCTGGAAATCTTGAAAACCAGACTTGAGGTGTTGTTTAGTCTTGATTTTTGTATGCAGGGTTTCGTATACGATCTTGAGCGCTCCCACGTTTCAATTCGAACACTTGGCGAGACAGGGAGTGAAGAGGTTCCCAGACGACCAAAGTGTGGTCAGCATGCTGTATAGTGCGACTCCTCCTTGAATGCAGTTCCCGAAATGAATAGATAATGGCAGGATACCATATTTGAGAGGCTCTATGCTATGGGAATTCAATACAATGTTGATTGGTGCATGGATATTCGTCTTCATTATGTTTGGAAGGTACACTATATACAAGTCGTACGTTGAGGACATGTTACTGCACAGTGCCTGGAAATAAACGGTGTTTTCCAGGTGCTGCCATTTTCGTGTGTGCCTATTGCGGTGCATTTCCATTTGGGCATTCTTTTCATTGTGTGCCGTTTGCTTTGTATTCCCAGCTGTTTCCCTGCGCTTCTCCCTTACAGTCCTGAGGTCCCTACCGTAAAGTCGACTTGGGAGGTAAACAGAGTGGGCTTCAACATCTGCCTGCGCGCCATCTCAGCCGACCTCCGCACTTTGTAATTCGCGTCCAAGGGCACAAGCGAAAATCAGGAAGCGGCAGCGCGAACGACAAACAGCGAATCCACAACCAGAACACACAACCAGATCTCACAGAACATACAGAACAGAGAGCATGGCGACAGTGATTGCAGCAACGCCGCCTCCGCATTCGCCACCATCGCCTGCCGCGACAGTGCCGGTGCATTACCCGCTCACAGGCTTTGTGCGCATCGAGGAGGGCAGCGGTCGTCACCACAACAACGGGCGCTCGTCGTCTTCATCCAAGAGCGCATCGTCGGCTAAGGCGAAAGGCAAGGTCTGCTCGCGATGGCTCTATGCCGTGCTGCTCCCGGGAACGCTGCAGCTCTACGAACGTCGCCAAGATTACAAGCGCCACACGCCGCCGAGCGAGGTGATCCACATGGAAGTGCGCGCGCGAAGCCCGAACGAGAGTGTCTTTGGCTTTGACCAGGAGTGCGTCTACATCCGCTCGAGCGACACGGGCCACGTGATCACGGTACGCATTCACCAGAAGAAAGAGATCGTGCGGTGGGTCACGGCGCTCTATTACCAGAGCTTCAGCAGCAAGAGCCCAGTCGCGGCCACCTGTGCTGCGTCTGCAGTTGGGAAACACGATAGTGAGCAACAGCCAGAACCCACTAGCATCAACAACCAGACAGGGGAGTTGTCGTCACGCACAAAACGGAAGAGTGTGTCGTTCCAGGAAGAGCCCGAGGTGCTGGTGTTGCCGCGGCAGTCGGTTGACAAGGCCGAGTTATTCTACTCGGAGCGCGAGTATGTGCAATTCCAGCAGAAGAACAGCAGTGCAGCAGCAGACGAGGATGACGGGGTGCCACAGAAGAAGAACCTGTCGCGCCTGATGAAGTCCATATACGCGAAGACCGCTGCGAAGCTCAAGGTGTCGCCGAAGAAGACCATGGAAGAGCTTCGGTAGCGTGACGACTTTCTTTCGAAAGGGAGATCGTTGATGTACACATACACAGAGCGAGCGTGGCGTCCAGAAAGGGACGAACGAGAGTACACTATTGTATAGTAACCATGAATGCACTGCGCTGCCCGCAGCTTCACATCGCTCATCAAATCCGTGGCACTCCCATTCCTCATTTTCGTTCGCGTTCGCTACATGCGTGCTTTCATATGCTCGCTTGCTTCTCTCCTTTTCGTTTCGTCAATCTGATTACACAGCGCTGCTGGAAGATCATAGCGATGCCAAGACAGAAACCCATGTCGTTCTCTTTTCTGTCACACGCTTTTGTTTCAGTCAAATATGCCCCATTTTTATCCGACAAATACAGTAACGACACCCCAAAAAACCGCTGTGTGGTCCCTCTTACAAAGTACTCGCGTATACAAGAGCGTGCGCACGAGAAAAAGCAATCTGCTGTTGCTGTCAAACAGGACCACTATAGCCGCATGTGGCTGTACTAGCTGTGAAGAACAATCGACACGCGAAACAAAAGATACAAGTTGAGCTTGAAGACAGGAAGGCAAGAGAGAGGAAGGGAAGACATCCTTCCCAGCTGAAGAGCTCATTGCGCGATCTTCTCCACGTCCACGACCCTGACGGCGCCTCCGTTCCAGCTCCTGCTGCTGTAGCTCCACCTATCTATCTATCATGCGCTCTCTGTCGCAACTGTTGGGCGTGGTCGCCGCGGCGGCGCTGCTCGCCGCTCTGCAAGCGTGCGTGTCGGCGGAGCACTGGGCGGTCATCGTCGCGGGCTCGCGCGGCTACGGGAACTACCGCCACCAGGCGGACGCCTGCCATGCGTACCACGTGGTGCGCCGCCACGGCATCCCCGCGGAGAACGTGATCCTGATGATGTACGACGACGTGGCCAACCACGAGGACAACCCGTTCCCCGGCCAGCTGTTCAACAAGCCCACTCCCGGCAACGGATCCGAGGAGGACCTCGCTGCCGTGGACGTGTACAAAGGGTGCGAGGTCGAGTACACGGGCGAACAGGTGACGCCCGAGATGTTCGTTAACGTGCTGCTGGGCAACGCGAGCGCGACGGGCGGCAGGCGCGTGCTCAACAGCACGGAGAAGGACCGCGTGTTCGTGAACTTTGTGGACCACGGCGCGCGCGGGTTCGTGGTGTTCCCGCGCGGCCAGGAGCTCAGCTCCAAGACGCTCGGCCACGCGCTCAAGCAGATGCACGTGACCAAGAAGTACAAGGAGCTCGTGTTCTATATGGAAGGTATGGTAATGTGTGTGTGTGTGCGTGGACTGCTCTGGTCTATGACGGTGTGACTGTGATTCGGTTGATTCTAATGTGTGCCTGTGTGTCTCTCTGTTGTGTGTTGTTTCCCAACCAGCCTGCGAGTCAGGCTCGATGTTCTCCACCAGCTTCCTGAAGAAGATCAACGCGTTTGCGACCACAGCGGCGAACGGCGTCGAGTCGTCCTGGGGGACGTACTGTCCTCCGGCCGATCACGTGAACGGCAAAGAGCTGGGCACGTGTCTGGGTGACCTCTACTCGGTCAACTGGATGGAGGACAGCGACCTGACGGACCTCTCGGATGAGTCGCTCGCAGACCAGTTCAAGCGCGTGAAGAAACAGACGAACAGGAGTCACGTGCACCAGTTCGGCTCTAAGAGCATCCCGAAGGAGATCGTGGGCAACTTCCAGTCCAACTACGACCAAGGAGACGCGGAGGAGGACGATAAGTCATTACAGAGTGGCAAAGGCAACCACGAGCAGCAATCTACTAGTACTTCAGCCTATCAGCAAGCAGCAGTACCGAATGTGAAGGCGTCCAGCGCTGTGAGCGCACATGACGTCGACCTGGTGCTTGCGTTCTACAAGTACCTTCGCGCATCCTCTGGACCCGACCGTCGTGCGCTGGCGGACGCTCTCGTGAAGCGCATCCAGGCGCGAGAGAGCGACGACGTGCTCTTTGAGAAGATCCAGGCGCTGTACTCAAAGCGCACGAACGGACAGCCGCTGCTGCAGAGCAGCGAGCCGGAAGACTTTGAGTGCCAGGACCAGGTGCTGCGCGTCTTTGAGAAGCAGTGCAGCAGCCAAGAAGTGGCTGGACGTCACAAAGGGGACCCAGACATCGGCCACGGGTTCACTGCCTACAGCTTGAAATACGTGGGTGTGCTGACGGATCTCTGCGAGAGTCCCATGCAGGTGCATGAGATTGAAGCCATTCTCAAGGACGCCTGTGCGACGCCACAAGCTTCAGCTGAGAGCGAGAATGGCGCAGTGTTCGACCCAGAACTGATTCTGCTCGGATAAGATATGATGC
>JALBZD010000598.1:0-21202 GCA_038050675.1 Globisporangium cylindrosporum | reverse complement strand
GACCGCAGTGGTGGGAATGGAGGGGGGGGCTTTAGTCCTAAGAGGGTCAGTGTAAGGAGGTCGCGTACTTCAGCGAGTACGGACGGTCTGATCGCGCTCGCACTTAAGCGAGGACAGACGATACAGCCGAAGGACCGAGCGAGATGAGCGCTGGTCTGGCGTAGAGCGAGGAAGCGTTGGATGGCGAGGACCACGGTCGTGTGCGAAGTGAGGCCAAGAGGTGAGACGAAGAGCTTGAGTGGAAGACGGTTGTTGGTATTGAGGTAGAATGAGAAGTGAGTGTGTGAGTTTGTCTGTTTCTGCCTGCCTTCCTACTCGTTGTTTCTTGTCCAAGAGGGGTACCCTGTGGGTAGGGCATGGGCGTAGGGCACAAATCCTGTCGTGTCTTTACCCCACCGGATTCTTTCTGATTTCTTTTCTATCTAATATGAATCTTCAACATGTCGCACGTGCCTTGCGTGCGTGTTGTTTACGCTGCTTGTTTTCTTTTGCTATCCTAAAATGTAAGTAAAAAGTGAGAGGGTCTACATGGTGACGGCCCGCATTCCAAGAGTGAAGGTCCTGTAATCATGCATCCTTACATCCTACTTCCTGCCTCTTTGTTTCTTGTCCAGATGGGGTGCCCTGTGGGTAGAACACAGGCGCGTGTCAATGCCGTAGGACACAGGTGTTGCCGTGTCTTTACCCCCACTGGATTCTTTTGATTTCTAAACTGTATAAAACGAATCTTCAACCTAGAGCACGTACCTAGGTTGCGAGACATGCACCCAATGTTTATGCTACTTGTTCTTTTGCTATCCTAATGTATGGAGAAAATGAATATAGAGAAAATGATGATGGCCACATGTTTATGAGCGATGACCCACCCTTACAGTCAGCGTCCGAAAGGTTACGGCTCCGTCAGACAATTTTTGACACTTGCTAATGTTTCCCTTTGTTTCTGTATGTATTCTCTGCCGTTTGTTGTAGACACTCGATCGCGCTACCTCGCCTGTGGGGGATTTTCTCCAAATTTTTGAAATATAGTCCATTTTTAGAGAAACTGTTATTTTTGTCGTGCTTGTCTAAAATTCGCACACAATTGTTTCTTCCTCAGCAACATTAGCAACAAGATCAACAAGTGCTTCATTCGGGGACCGAAAGGAACAAACGGCCCAGACTTGTGAAACGAATTGCGCACAGTGCTGTGAGTGATGCTAGATATAGCGCCAATAGCTCTAGTGTACACGTCCTTGTGACGTTGAGCAGCAGTGATAGGAAACGCATAGGAGGAATAGTACTCGGCGTAGGAAGTACAAATGTGGGTCTTGAATGGACCCATTACCCCCGCGTCAAGTGGCTGTGCGACTCTGGTACAGCCTAGAGGCACGAACTTTACGGCAGCTCCATAGCGAGCGAGGGCTTCAATCACAGCGTCGCACTTGTGGACAGCCAAACTGTCAAGGGTGAGAATGCACGGGTCGGAGACGATGTACTAACAGCAATGCTCAATCCATTCGAGCATGACTCGCACGTCGAACCATGCGTTCCGCTGCACGGAGAACGTAGCCACTTCTTCCAACGCGTAGGCTCGTACTTCTTTCTCCATTTCACCTCCAAGCTCAGCCTTAAATACAAAGTGCGGGGCCTGCATCTGGCCGTCTGCATTAACAGTGAGAGCGACCGCGCAACACCAGCTGTCGTTACCACCATAAACAGCCGGCACAGTCTCTCTCCCGATCACTTCCACCATCGTCTTGGAGCCGAGCGTGCAAAAGATCGCTGTCTGGTCCATGTTGTAGACAGTTGTGCGCAGAGGAAGGCGCATGACTGGATCCACAAAATGAGCCACCAAGACAGTGCTTACGTCGATGATGAACGCGTCCTTCAGACTGAGGAGCTCTACAAAACCAAAGTGTACTTAACACTACGGAACATTCCCTCCGTTCCTACCCAGTCTAGTGTGGGATTTTTTCGTGGGTTAGATTTTTTCTTGTTCGAAAAGTCGAGTTCTCACTCGAAGTCTCCGATATTTGGAAAGAACCTTCGAAAATTGGCCCTGGGTACGACCAGATCGCATTCATCGACGAGTAGGATACGGAAGATCGCCATCATTGACACATCCGTTTCTGTGAGCTCCTCGCAAATGTGTCCATAGTGTTGCACGGCCATGCGGCAAATCGAAGTGCAATTCGATGCACTCAAGTGGCGTGTGTGAGTTGTGGTGGTCGTGGTAGCCTTCTCATTTCAAAACGAACTCTTTGCAGGCGGCTCGACTGTGCCGGGAGCCACGAGCACCTATGCTATCCCACCCACGCATCTTCATTCAACTAAAACAAACATAAAAAGTGCATACTACAGCGACGCCTCTATACAAGACACACCTCTTGTCGATTACTGAGAAATTCATTCAAGCAACTGGCATTGATTGTTTCGATTTTGCTGGGAGTTTCATTCATTCTGTTTCCTAGTCGGCCACCTCTCCCTCAAGGTTCTCGTGTTTTTATTAATACTAACCACGCCTTTGTTCGACCACTCTCTTTGATCGTAAGAAAATGAACCTCTGAGCTGTGATCAGCACCGAAGTGATTGCTGCTGAGAAATGAAGAGCTCCGAGTGCATTCTTAGAAGTCTGTAAAGTCTGGAAGTCATCCGACCAGACTTCAGCTGCTAAAAGTAGTCAGGATACTTTGCGACTGCATCGGAGTAGTGCATATTGCAGCAGACTTGGAAGGTGCTCGTCCATGAAATCAAACTCCTGAGTCTTCTTCAGCGATGAGAGCAGGCACTACACACCAGCGCCAGTCTACTACAGTACTGGCGGGAGGTAAAGATAAATAGAGATGGATGCAGTGCTACATGATGTGCTTGAAACGGATTCGTTTACAACTCCATGCAGAAGAGATCCCTGCTCAACTTGATATTTTTCCTGTTCATAAAGACTCCTGAGATGCTTTACACTCGGTTATTCGCTTATAAACATATACATTCGGCGAATTTGATACGTATCATCTACAACAGGCATCCTCCAAAATCACATTGCGTGAACCACGCAACATCCTCGAACGAGGAGGAGCCATCCCACAGCATCGCTTTCGCTTCAACTGATTAGTGGGAAAACAAAACACGTGCGATCGTATACAGCCAAATGAAACCTACTTCCTCATCTGGGCGCCGTGCTTACAGAACAAGAGCGTTTCGTTTCCTTCAAGGGGGACACGCTCCCGAGTACCGGTTCGGCCACCGCGTGCTGAGCGTCTTCAACGCCTACGAAGGCTTCCGTCCAGCGCCATGAGCACTTGGTGCTCTCGAGTTCTTGCTGTGAGCTCTTCATCTGCCGGATTGTGGGTTATCGCTCTTCTGCATCTAGTCAGCACCAGTCTTTGTCGTTTAATCTCTTTCTAGCAGTCAAGTGCTGCTTTCCACCAGAAATTCGTGTTTTGCTTGCTGTGAAGTGTGCAGATTAATATTATGATCCCTACAGTAGTGTAGAGGACCCATTTGTATTTGCGTCTTTTGGCTCAGAAGAGCAAAAGTGGCTCTGATTCTCTGCAGAGATTCACCATACACTATCCAGGTCAATTCGAGGAGCAAAATCACCCATGATCCCATCCAAGAATTAAAATCAGCCTCAAATTCTTTCATCCCACTGATTGGATGAAAACAACTCATCTTTTTTCTTTCATCCAATCATATAACCCGAATTCGTTTCTGTACAAACAGCGGGTTCCAAATCCATTTCGCTGACTTTTTTGCCCGCAAAGTGCAACCGCCTATGCTCATTCCTAATTCTGCATCTCTTCTACACTCTACACACCCAATTAGACATACAAACAGACACGTCGTGAAGCAAGTATGGGCATCTCGATGGCGAACGCGCTGCTGCTGCTGGTGAACGCAGGCTTCCTGGTGGCGGGCGCGCTACTGATCAACTTCGCGGCAAACCTCAAGTCCACGGGCTGGACAGACGCGCTCGAAGGCACTGACTACGAGTCCACAGCGGCGCTGGCGATCACGGCCGTGCGCGCGCTCGGCATCGTGTCGATCGTGCTGGCGCTCATCGGCGCGATCGGCGCCATCACGCGCAACCGTATCCTATTGCTGCTCTACATGATCGTCATGGTCATCATGATGCTCGTGTTCGGCGTGATTGGCGGCACGGCGCTCTCGTTCAAGGGCAAGATCAGCGACTGGAAGGAGGCCACGTTCCCAGCGTCCGAAGACGAGACGAGCTTCGCTGAGACGTTCAATGAGGCGTACTGCTACGCACAGGGCGCGTACTTCTGCAACAACGCGACTGCGCACGAGGCGATCAAGATCTTCCTGCCGGACGTGTCGGACGCCGTGGTGGCGATTCTGCCGGAAGTGCAGGGCATCAACTCGCTCTGCGACCAGTACAAGAGCCTGGTCTCCGGCATGGAGTCAGTCTGCACAGCGTGTGAGCAGGCGAAGAAGTACGCCAAGTACGACAAGATCCTCACGTGGGCGAACGACAAGTGCCCACGCACGGACATGACGAGCACGTGGTGCGGCGCGTTCCTCGCGACGGGCAAGGCCGGCGCCATTTACACGAACTCGCCGTATTCGCAGTGCCGCGAGATCTTCCTCGGTCTCGCGATCGACTGGGCGAGCAACCTCATGATCATGGGGCTGCTGGCCGCGGTCTGCGCCGCGTTCCTCATCGCGCTCTCGTGCTCGTCGCGCCGCTCCAAGCACGCCGGCGAGAAGAGCGAGTTTGGTGGCGCCAAGGCTTAAGCAAGCTGTGGGTGGCTTTTTAGTAGGCTCACTGTATCTGCTATTATGCTCTGCGAGTCATCATCGCCCCCTTTGTGTCCCTCATTTCCATTCTCTCTGCCAAGTGTCTGCTGTAGCTTTAGCTTATTTTCAATACCATACGCGAAATTGACATCCCCTTGTTATCGTATACGTCGGCGCATTGGAGAGAAGCGATTGCGTGTTGATTTCACCATTACCACGAGGCGCGCTTGCGTGAAAGGTCGTGCGGTTGTGAGCAGTGTCTAATATTCCCAGCAAGTAGCTAAAAGCACACAGCCATTAGATAGATCACAGTCGCGGCTCTCAGGATGCAGCGCGCGGCGTACGTGAAGAGCGTGCTCCAGGAGAAGAAGGATATTGACGACGGTACACTTGCATATTCTCTCTCTATTGCGTTCGTTCGTAAGCTGTATACACCCATGCGCTCTATGTATCCATCCAGCCAGTCTCGCTCACTCTATGTGACCTCTGTGTGCATGTATGCTCCTCGTGCAGACGACTCGCGCAGCCCTGAGCGCGTGGAGCGTGTGTGGACGGAGGAGCAGGACGGCGCATGGGCGGAGGGGAAGGCGCCCGTGCAGCTGCTCACGGCGCTGCTGAGCCACGCGCAGGATGGCGACGTGGCGCAGGCCGAGCTCTCTGCGCGCGCGAGTACGTTTGTTGATCCAATTCAATCTACTACTGCTATGTATTGCGTTCAATGCTGATGAGAATGACTATTCTTTGTGGTGCAGTTTTGGAGCTGGAGCCGAAAAACCAGCTCGTGCAGGATCTCTTGGCCGCTATGAAGCTTCAGGAGCAAATGGGTATGGGGGTACACACACACAGCGACTTTAATTCAACTTACTTTCACTGAGGACTGATCGACTGTGTGATTGACTGTCTACTTTGCCATCGCTTGATGTTCATAATGCAGAAGCCGAACTGGAGTCAGAGAGCGAGAGCGAGAGCGAGAGCGAGAGTGAAGATGAAGGTGATGAAGAAGATAATGATAGTGACGAAATCGAGGATGACCACCTTGAAGACGACAACGACGAGGAGGCTTCGCCACAGGACTGTGAAGAGAAGAACAATGAGGAAAAGTGAAGCACTCAAGCCAATAAATGGAGGCAATAATGCTGATTTGTATACTATGAGTTGGCTATCACCTGATGATACAAATGCTTGGAGGACTAAAAGAGAGAGCGTCGCGAGCCTGTGTGCAAGAAGACTAACTGAAGGACTCCTTCCAATGGCTTCCTGCTCATAATATTTACACACTGCGTCCAGCTACCCCCTTCCTTACTGCTCCTGCTGCTGAAGCTGCTGAAGCTGCTCCATCACCTGGAGCGAGAAGACCGCGACGCCGACGAGCCCGACAGTCGCGTGAAACCACCAGCGCTCCCACCAACCGGCCAGACTATTCTGGTAGCGGAGCTGCTGGGCTTCCGCCTGGCGTCTGCGCTCTTCGACTTCTCGCTGCTCCCTCTCTTCTGTCTCCTTTGCGATCCGTAGCTGGTCCTTGATCACGTACATTTCCTTCCACATCTCGGCGCAGGGCAAGCTGTCAATCTCCTTGATGATCTCGGTCGCCTTCGCCATGTTCTTCTGCTTCATCTGCAAAACGCAGAGTCCAATGAGTGCGCTGCAGAGCTGCTCGCTGTTGTCGCTGCTGTTCTCTGTGCTCTCGCTGGTCTTGCAGTGCTGGCGCGCGACTACAACGCTCTCTTCCAGCAGCTCCTGTGCCTTCGCGACGTCGCCCTGTTTCGCAGCTCCGTGCGCAAACTTGGACAGCAGACCGCTCAGCACAAGACAACTCGACGGATCCTTGTCCTTCTCATGGCGCAAGAACGCTAGCGCTTCGTCCAAGTACTGCTTCAGTTCATCGCTGGCGACTTCCTGTCCTTCTTCAAAGATCTCCGCGAGTCTTTTCAATGTAGCCCCACGATGTTTCTGGACATGCGCGTCTTTTACTTTGGGCAAGTTCTCGAGCGTGTTTACAAGCACCGCCTGGGCTTTCGCGACCTTGAACTTGTGGAGCACGAGGAAGTCCACTTTCCAGAGCACAAGGTTCATCAGCGTGGCCATGTCGTCCTTCGATGCGAGTTTTCCGATGTTCACGCGGTCGACGACAAAAAGCACGCGCTCGAGTTTGTTGAGCGTCACGTCGTCCCTCTCGCTCTCTTCGTTCAGGAAATGCACGAGCACCTCGGACGCGCGCAGGTGGCCGCGTACAAACTTCTTCTTCTCAAAGTACTCGAGCGCTTGCCACGCGGATGCCTCGCTCTCGTACGTGATGAGCTTGAACTTCGGATTCGCCACCGGGTCCACGAGGTCCAGCTTCGCGATGAGAAATTGATCGACCATGTCCTGCTGGTTCGCTGCGTCTTTTTCGGCCATTGCGAGCGCCTTGTCGATCACTTTGACCGTCTGGTCGTCTTTGCCCAGCTGCTTGCACGTCTTGCTGAGCCACAGCAGCGCATTGAGCGCGATGCCCACCTGGTTGAGCTTTTTCGCCGCGTTCTCCGATTTGATGAGGAAGATTTCGGCGTTCGTGAGCTTGTTCAGCGTGAAGCACACTCGGCCCGCGTTTAAATAGAGGTGCGCTTCAAGGTCACGCCGGCTCGGAACCTCGGGGAACTGCTTGATCGCGTCGAGTATCACCGAGTGCGCCGAGCTAAAGTCATTGCGGCGCGAGTAGCAGGCCGCGAGTGCACTCAGCAAGTCGTAGATGCGCTCTTTCTGTGCCGCCGTCTGGTTCGGACTCTTGCGCGCAAACACGAGCGCGCGCTTGTAGTGCTCGATCGCCTTGACGTCGTCATTCACTTTACTGTACGCGGCCGCCAGATTCCCGTGGATAAGCCCCGTGTACTCGTCTCGCTGCAACACTTGGCACTCGCGCAGTGCCTCGAGGCTGCAGTCGATCGAGATCTTGAACTTGCCTGTCTGGAATTGCTGTCGCGACGCGTTCAGCAGCTCTTTCACTGCACAAATATCGGCGAATATGGAATCACACATGCACGTGTCAGATTTCCTATACGTGTCATAAAGCGCACGGAGTCACAGGACAACACAGCACAGCATGGCAGGCAACCATACCTCGCTTCTCGCACTGAATCGCCGACTGCAGCTGGTTCCACTCTTCTCGGAACGACGTGTCGCCTGGCGAGAGCTCCATGGCTTTTCGGAAATCCGCCTCTGCTGATGGGAACACTCCCAAGTGATACTGCGCAAAGCCTCGGAAGTAATGCGCGCGGGTGAGCACTTCGACCGTTGAGATGCCCTGGTCGGCTGCAACGCCACCACCGCGACTGCAACTTGCGCTACTACTATTGTTGTTGTCTTCCGGGTCTTGCTCAGCCTTCTTCGTGCTCTCGCAGTCGAGGTCGATGACCACTTGCATGGTCTGTGAAGCTTCCGCTGGGATCTGCGCCCACTGCTGCAGCTTGCTCATCGCTCCGAGCACGTTCATTCGGCACGACACCACCAGCTCTCTCTCCTGCAAGAGCTACGCACACACACACAATGATTAGTCAATCACCTGCTGCATCTACAGCCTCCTGCACCAAACAAACCGCTGAATACACGCATTTACCTTGACTTGTGACTTGGTCAGGTGCATGAGCAGGTCCTTGTAGAGCGGCAGCGCGTCCTTGTACCGCTCGGCGCGCATGAGCTGGTCGGCCTGCTGCTTGAGCCCGAGCGTGAAGTTACGCAGCCGCGCCTCGGCGTCCACGTCCACCTCGTCGTGCTCATAGTTGTTGTTGGTGCTACTGCTGGTGGTGGTGATGGCGATTGGCTTGGCGGCAGCTGCAGGGAGCGGCTCGACGGTCTTCTCGTTCGCCATGCTGCTTGCGGCTTGTGGGTTGGCACTGATATGTGATTGTGATACATCAAGAAAGCAGTTTTGGCTCGATTTTTTCTCTTTTTTGTATGCTTCTTTTCTTTCCATGGAATCCACTTTGCAGGTTCACGTTCGGGATATGCGGGACAATCCAAGTCATACAAAAAACAAGTCCGACTTCTTAAACAAGGGACGCGAGGGATTGCTTTTCAACTTAAAATAACGATGCAAAAGCACAACTTGACCGAAATAACACAAAATCGCCTTTCGAACCTCACGAGTTGATCGATTGAATCATATTCAATTTCGATTATGCTCGCTGCTGTTGTTGCTGCTGCAGCTTGTGCTGGCGGCGCAGGTCGATTGGGCGGCGCTGCGAGTCCTCCTCGATCTTCTGGAAGCCACTCGTGCGTATGTGCAGGTCCTCGCAGCGCCGCAGCACCACTACCGCCGCCGTAGCCGCTGGTTTCTGCCGACTGGTGGCGATGGGATTCGGATTTGCTGGGTCTTCCTCCGCCGCACATTGCGCGTGCGCCTGTTCGGTCGCGGTGACTCGTCGCGTCGTACGTGTTTCCTGCTGATTGGATCTTGAGTTTAGAGTAGCAGCGTCTTGTGGTTGTGGGGTCGTCTGGTTGTGCTTGAGCTTCGTGGCGTCGATGGTCGTGGGCTTGAGCTTAAGCTGTTGCTGATGGTGGCTGTGGTGGATGTCTGCGTGATGGAGTCGCTCCATGCTGTGTCTGCGGCTTGTGGTGGTCGCAGTTGTTTGATGAACAAGTGACTGCCTTGCTGTTCGGTGAATAAGAGAGCGAGTGAGTGAAAGGCAACCAGTTCCAGTTCCATTTTTGCACGGTGGATCTGATGATGGATACACTCTCTACTCTCACATACTCTTTTCAATTTGATCAGTATTTTTCTCAATTTAATAGAAACAGGTCATTCTACAATCTCATAAACCCTCAATATACAATGTTCCAAGATTCAAAATGCGTGCAAATCATGATCGCGTTGAAAGGGGTACCAATTTAGCAAGGCCAAATAGACTCACTGAATCTCTATATTCCGGTACCGGTTTGAATTCGAAATTCGTTGCCCTCAATAGAGCGCCGTTATTTTGCGTGGACATCACACGCCCAAACGCGCATCAGCCCGCCGCCGCAGCCAGCAGCAGCAAAGCAAGCAAGCCCGTAAGACCCCTCTCTTCCTCCTCCCTCCCCGCATCTCTAGCAAATCATGGCTGCCTACAAGACCCCCTCGCTCGTGAGCTACACGGCCATCGACACGCAGAGCGCCTCTCCTGCGCAGAAGCAGCTGCTCGCGTTCTACGAGAGCAACAGCTTCTACGACGACGCCGCCGTCAAGATGCTCGAGGCGTACCTCGCCGAGCAGATCGCGAACTCGACCGTGGACATTGACGCCAACCTGGCGCTCTTGAAGCTCTACCTCGTGTTTCCAGCGCACTTGGACGCCGACAAGGTCGCCAAGGTGCTCGTCAAGGGCATCACGGTCACGCCATCGCCGTTCTTCACTGGCGCCTCGAGCATCGTGCCAGAAAGCGTTCGCGAGGTACGTTCGTATTAGGAGAGAGCTGAAGGGGGGATGATGCTTTATCGGTATGGAATTAACGCGTCTGTCTCTACGAACGTGCACTATAGGATGCGAACGTGAAGCTCGCGCTGGAAGCCGGCTTCCTCCTGCAGTCGTGCTTGTTCGCGGAGTTCTGGAAGCTTGACCTGACGTTCGCCAACGCCGTCACGGGCTTCTCGGATGCCGTGCGTGCGTTCATCCTCGACGCTCTCCGCAAGAGCCACAGCGTGATCTCCACGGCGGTGCTCAAGTCCGCGCTCCACATCTCGGACAAAGAAGTGGCGGACGTGATCGCGGCGGAGAAGTGGGCCGCACTCGAGGGCGACCTGGTCAAGGTCACGCCGAACGAAGACAACCAGGTGCGACCAAAGAAGATCCAGGAGAAGATCGAGTTCGAGGACGTGCTGAAGGTCATCGACACGCTCTCTAGATAGATTGATTTAAGCGTAGCGAAGCGGAGAAAGACAGGATGTGGACGCCGATCGTGACGAGACTGAGTGAGTGTGGTGTGATTATACATCTAGCTTCCCGTGCAGCTCTCTCTCTTTCTTTCTTGTTGTCTCTATGCATCCCTCTATGGTGTTCATTTGTGCGCGTTAATGTGCTGTCCTAATGGTAAAAGCCACCACCATCAACACTCATAGAGAACAAGAAACAAAAATCAGTGCGATATTTTCTAATTAACATATGAACGAGACTGTGCCATGCTGGTCGAGACACCCAGAGCAAGAAGAAGAGATAAACCAAGATCCAAGATCCACGATCCAATGGACGACACGCACACGCGTGTGGCGGCTTTTAACTTACTCTCTCTCTTTCTTCCCATTCGCATTCGCACTCGTCTCTCTACTCTATCCACCGCCGTCACTCGCGTTTGCTGTACTTTGTGCTTTACTCGTCGGCGTGATTGTTGTTGTTGTTGTCACCAATGGTGCCGTTGGACTGCGCGGCCATGACCGTGTCCATCATGCCGACCACGCCTAGGATCTGCTTTTGCATGCGGAGCTCTTCCGTCACCTTCTCGTGCAGCTTGACGAAGAGCTGGTCGATCAGCATCGACTGGCTCAGCTTCGGCGCGTAGATGTCGCACACGAGCGTGCACACGTGGATCAGCAGCGATGAGTACTTGGGGTCCGTGACGTACTTGATCAGGAACGCGAGCAACGGCTCGAGTGAGTCCTCGTCGCGGCCCGACAGCGCGCGCTCAAGTCCCACGCGGAGACGCAGCTCCTCCAGCATACTGGCGACGATGATCGGCGAGCGCGTGTCCAGCGCTTCGTTCAGCGCCTTCTTGTAGTCGAATTTACGCAGCGCGCGGTCGTACGGCGCGATACGCTTGTGTCGAGTGGAGGCGACTGTGAAGTCATTCGGCGCAGGCTTGGCGTTCTTGCCGCGGATAAAATACTTGTAGGTGCCACCTCGAATGATCGCCTGGCGGCTCTGCATGTCCTGGAGTTCCGCCTTCTTGACGTTGCGGCGACGCACCGAAAGCATACCGTCCGCAGAGCCCGTGAGCAGGTGTGAGTTGGTCGGCGACATGCCGAACGCGAGCAGCGCGCTCTTGTACTTGAAGCCATGGGTCACTTCGTACGTCTTCAGGTCGTAGATCTTCAAGTGACCGTCGAGCGAGCCCGTGAGGAGGCGGGTGCCCGTGCCGTCCAACCCGATGCTTGTGATCGTCTTCTGGTGGCTCGAGAACGAGTGGAGCAGTCGGCCGCCGCTCAAGATGTCCCACACCTTGACGACGTTGCCGCCGGCGGACATGAGCAAACCGCCTCCAGGCATGATCAACGTGGCTTCGACTGGCGCACCGTGGTTTAGCGACATCGTGCTCGCCGCCACGGTCTGGTCCGACGTACGCAGATCCCAGAGCTTCACCGTGTGGTCGTACGAACCAGTAGCCCAGATGTTCTGCGACGAAGGACTCGCAGCCGACGTGCGCACATAGTCCTTGTGCGCACCGAGGAGCGCCACAGGCTTGCCCGTTGGCAGATCCCAGTATCGCGCAGTCTTGTCGTCCGAGCAGGAGAGCACGTGCACGTTGTCGCTCGAGAAGCGCGTGCTGCGCACCGCGGCAGTGTGGCCCTTGAAAGTACGCAGAATCGCGCGCGTGCCAATGTCGAGCACCTGCACCTGTGGTGCTTCACCACCCGCGACGATCAATCGTCCATCTGAGCGGAACGTGCCCGAGTACACGACGTCGCGGAAGCGACTGAAGGTCTTGGTGATCTCGTTCGTGGCTGTGCTGTAGAGGTGAATGCGCGTGGACGTCGTGATCGCGATGTTGTGCGGTGCCACAGGCGAGACGTCAATGTGCGTGATCGGGCCGAGCTGCTGCAGCTCCTGCGGGGTCTGGAACTTCTTCCAGTACGCGTTCTCGACGGTCTCGATCTCGGTCGTCGGCGGGAACTGCTTGAGCACCAGGCGCTTGAACTCGCTGCTGGTCGCCATGCTGTCAATGTCAGTTGATCGGTCGTCCTGTCAACTCCTGTCCGCTCGCCGCTCGCTTGCTGCTTCTCCGCCTTCCTGCTGGACGCGTTTCCGCTTTAACCACCCACCCGCCCGAAAGTGGCGCGCGCTTTAAACTCGCCAACCAACCAACCAAATGCCTGAAGCAAAGGTCACCGATCAAAGTACTGTATCCATCCTCAATACAAGCGCGATCTTCTATTCAGAGCCAGCTACGAACCGTCATTAACGGAGGCGCTCAGAAAAACTTCCGCGAAATTCTCTTAGAAGCGCCGAGTAGTATGTAGAAACGAGAGAAAAACACTTTGTTGGCACTCACTTATCCCATCAAAAACCGCTTGTTCAACCAACATCCAACAAGCCCAAATAGATAACGAACGCGGGAAACCACAGCAAGATCATGGGAGACCACCTGCGCCGCAAGGACGTGGTCTGCGCCACCGCGCTGCTGCTGGAGGACGCGACGGTCGTGTGGAGTGTCATGGACGGCGCCGAGGTGGACGCGGGCCAGGTGGTGGGCTCCGCGGGGCTCATTGAGCGCGGCAACCTGCACCAACTGATCGCGCCCTGCCGAGGCAAACTGCACATCCAAACGCTGGACACTGTGAAGCGAGATGCTGCCGCGAGTGGCACAGTCGCCACGAGCGGCGATGGCACCGGTGGAAAAGGAAAAGAAGAGGGTGAAGCGGGCGCGACTGTAGGCGAAAAAGATGCGGATGGCGTGAAGCAGGCTGACGAGAATGGCAATGTGGTCGTCGCGTTTGTGGAGTACTGCATCCACCCGTTGAAGAGCGGACGCACGTGCATGATGTGTCTGGAGGTCGTGGACGAGAACGAAGAAGACATCGACGGCGAGCGGCGGTCGGTCAATGTGGTCTCGCACGGTCAAGTGCTGCGTCTGAACATCGAAGAAGCGAGTACGTGGCGTGGACTCCTCTTTACAATGTGGGCAAACTGCAGGTTGTTGAACTCCTAATGTTGTCTTTTTTTTGCTTGACTGCTGCTTGCAGAGAAATTCGACTCGGACAATATCAAACGCCAGCTTGGCGCGAAGAAGCTGTCGCTCGTGCTGGATCTGGACCACACGCTGCTGCACGCAGTGCGCGTCACTGACGTCGTCGGCGAGATCCCGAAAACAGGTACAGCATGGCAAACGACTTGCAATATAGCGTTTCTCTCTCGTGTCAGCATGGTGGTCAATACCTAACGCAGTGTCTGTCACTCTATGTCTATGTTCAGACGACACGTTCTTCTTCTACATTCCTGGAATGAATGGGCAGCAGCACGTTGTAAAGCTCCGGCCTGGCTTGGACGCTTTCCTGCGCGAGCTCTCCGCACTCTACGATCTGTTCATCTACACGCACGGCACGCGGCTGTACGCTGAGCAGATCGCGAGTATCATTGATCCAAAAGGCACGTTCTTCCAGCACCGCATCGTGGCGCGAACGGATACTCCGGACATGGTGCACAAGTCGCTCAAGCTGCTGTTCCCGTCCAGTGACGACTCGATGATTTTGGTGCTAGACGATCGCATCGATGTCTGGAAGGTATGCAAGCAAGGCCACAGATTGAACCCATAGCCATGGATGTCTGGTGTCCGAGGTCTGGGTTCTCAAATGTTGTTGTTGATGATGATGATGATGATTGTTGCTTCATTCAGGAAAATGAAGGAAACGTGTTCTTGATCGAGCCATACCACTATTTCAAGTGCACGGCGGAAATCAACAACGCTGCGGGCAAAGGAGTCGGTGGGGGCGACGATCAAGGAGCTGGTACAGACGACGACAATCACCTTAGCCACGCGCGCAATGTGCTCAAGGTGAGTAAAATTTACCCCGCCCATGTCCATATCAGTTCAGCACATCGATATATGACTGTGCAGCTGTTCTAAGCTTTCCTGGACGTATGTTGTTTTTGCATACGTGCAGCAAGTCCACTTGGCGTTCTACGATGACCACCAAGGAGTTACGGTCGAAGAGCAAATGTCGGGGAACGGGCGTGATGTGAAAGAGATTTTGGGAAAGGTGCGTTTATGAGTTCGATTTATGACCACGCATATTGATGATGCTATTATTCTGACCTGAATAGTTTATTTCCTCTATGTGTGCTGTAGCAAAAACGCTCGGTGCTGACAGGCTGCAATATCGTGTTTAGTGGCGTATTCCCGATCAGTGGTCATCGTGGACCCGAGTCGCACTACCTGTGGAGACTAGCGGTGGATCTTGGCGCGTGCCCCAGCATGGCGATGAACGATTTTCCGATCACTCACTTGGTGATCCATCCTGGGCGCCTCGGAACCCAGAAGCACGTGCAGGCGAAGGCGATACCAAACGTGTTTGTTGTCACTCCCGAGTGGATATTCAAGTGTGCTCGAACCTGGGCGCGTGCTCCCGAGAAGGACTTTTTAGCAGATGAGTGGAAGGTGAAGCAGGAAAAGTTTTCTCGAGAGGCTGAAAAGGCTGACATCGTACCTGAGATACCGGCGGCCACAGTGGCTCCAGTGATTTCGATGGTTCCGATTCCTATTCCAGAAGCTGTGCCTGCCGAGTCGCTAGTTCCAGATCAGGTTGGTCAACCTATCGAAGACGCAGACCAGGCTGCTACCGCGTCGAAGACAGCTGACGCTGGCGAGATTCCTGGTCAGGGCACAATTCCGCCATCTGCTACGAAGAAGAAGAAAAGTGTCAGTTTTGCAGCGACCGTGTCTGGTGGAGAAGAGGAAGAAACAAAAGAAGGAGACAAGACAACGACTCTCCCGAAATCTTCTTCTAGCTTGCGACAGCGGAGAGTGCCGGTGCGACGCGTCATTGGTGGAGCGAGAGTCGGAGGAGTTCGCATCCCGGAGAACAAAGGCGTTGTTGCGAGCGGCGGCACTTTTGATTTCCTGTCCAAAATCACGCAGATTGGTGCAGCGAAGCGAGAACAGAAGCCTGTAGAGCCGTCCAAGCCGGTTGCTGATAGCAAACCAGCTGCCCCGCAACCTGCCCCCGTCAAGGTAAGAGCATAGGCATCCATGCTGCTTGATGTTAAATGCAAATCTGGCATGTTGTATAATTATTTGTTGTGTGATGTGAGCGAATGCAGGATGTCGACGACGCTTTCCTCCGACTGATAGAAGCAGAAGAGCGAGAGAACGCGGTCGAGTCGAAGCGCAAACTGGAGTCGGACAACGTGAAAGACATGCTTTCTGCCCGGCGTCTGAAGAAAGCCAAGGTTTCTGCTGCTGCTTCAGCTTCGTCTGGAGCTCACTCGCCAAGTGAAGATGATGGTGATGGAGACGACGATGTAGGTGTCAGTCGTCAGAGTGGCTATATTCTTGTGGTCTTTGTGACTTATTTTGATTTTCGTGGCTTGTAGATGCTCGACGATTTGGAAGCGGACATCTTGGGCGATTTCTAAGGAGGACGAGAGAGTTAGCGAGTGCGAACTACCTCAATACAATCACCAGTACAAGTTTCACAGGTATGTTCGCCTTGCACAATGTTTGGCTGCCACCACGTGCACTCGTTGTTGACTCTTCATTTGTACGCAGTGTAGGCAACTCGATCGGCGAGGTGGGTCGCTTTGTAAGCTCACTAAAGGAAAGTGTGTCGATAGCCTGTCATGACTGTTTTAAAAGCCGCAATAGAAACAAAGAAAGACCAAGCTCGATGCCCAGAAGCAGCTTTTCTGGACTCAGCTACCACGGTCCAAGCAGATATGCCGACATCACCGAGTGCCCAAATCGGTATGAGCTACTACTATCGCGCGAAGTCTACAACCTTGACCCGTTTTATGGATTGTGCTTGAGCAGGTTATCCTTGCATCACATGAACCTGGCGAACGGCTTCGTGATGAACAGCGAAAAGAGTTACGCTGAAAGTCAACTTTGGTCGAGGGGGATTATACACCGACATGACGGAAACAGGTTTGCTCAGATATGTCGTGGCATTGATCTGAGTACAATCATGTGTGGAGTACATCGACTAACATGGCATGTTTAGAATAGTATTGTCATATAGCTGATACAACTATGCCGGACTGATCGATGTGGCGTTGGATGGATGCTCAAGGCTGGTTGGAGAGATGGAAACCGTAGAGACAGAAATCATCAAAATGGACCCGAACATCGCTCGAGACTGGAGATTCAGATCCAGATTAGGCGCGGCTTGGCACTGAACGGAAGCCTTCGTACGCGTTGAGCACGTTCAAGCGACCGTGACCAAACTGGTTGTTTGGCCACACCTTGTCCGAGGTGCCGCCACACGTGTAGTTGGACGCAGGCAGACCCACCTGGTCGGTCGTGGTGTATAACGCGATCTTTACCTCATCCATCGCGAGATCAGGCTGCGCGCTCAGCAAGAGTGCGATCGCGCCGGTGACGTGAGGAGCTGCCATCGAGGTACCCGAGTACACATCGTAGTCCGTGTCACTGGTAGGGACTGAGGAGCGGACGAAATCACCAGGAGCCGAGATGTCAGGCTTGCGGCGACCAGCGACGGTTGGACCCTTGCTACTGAACCAAGCCAGCGCATCATCAATGTCCGTGGCACCGACGCCGATGACGTTCGGGTAGTCACCTGGCGAGCCAGCAGTGGCACAACCTTCGTCACCGCTGTTTCCAGCCGAGAAGACTGGGATGATACCCGCCTTCACCCACGCATCGACCGCAGCCTTGAACCAGTTGTCACCGCCAGGGCCGCCCCAGCTGTTGTTCACGACGTGTGGCGCCTTGGCACAGTCAGCGTTCTCACCCTGGGTGTCCGTTGGGCACAAGATCCACTGCGCACAGTCGACGATGTTTGATTCGAAGATGTAGCCGTCAGCGTCGAGCGACATCTTGCAGGACATCCAGGTCGCGCCTGGAGCGACACCGACACCCTTGGCGCCAGCGATGGTACCCATGGTGTGGGTACCGTGACCCGCTGGGTCGTTTGGCTCCGTCGACTTGTTCTGAGGGTCGTACCAGCCGTAGGCGCCGCGGAAGTTGCGCTTGAGGGCCTCGTGGGTGCCGCGCACACCCGTGTCGAGACTGGAAACAATAGCACCCTGACCGATGTTGCCATCCGCCCAGACCTTTGGCGCGCTGATCTTCTTGACACCCCACTCCTGGCCGACAAGCTCCTTAACACTCTTTGGTTGGTCAATTTTGATCGTTTTCTGCTCACGGATGTTGCCGACCGAAGCCAGACCCGAGAGCTTCTCGACCATCTCGAAAGTCGCACCCGACACGAACACCACGTTCGAGATCCAGAAGTTCTTGAAGCCTTCGTGGAGACCTCCGGCCTCCTGGCCCAAGAGCTTGGTCACTTCGGCAGAGGCGACCTTGTTCTGCGCTTGGAGCTTGTCGGTAACGGCAAGCAGCTTAGCCTCGCGGGAGGAGAAGGCGCTTTCCTTGATGTTCTCGAGCGTGGACTCGGTGGTCTGGGCGAGTTCGACGATCAGGTCGACCTTGCCGTCGGTGCGGAGCGCGCGGTGCACGCCTGGGTGGATGCGGGCGGCAGCGTCGGTAGAGCTGACGGCAACAGCGAGAGCAGCGAGAAAGGCAGCGAAGCGGACGTTCATCTTGGACTGTTGCTAGTAGAAGTGACTTGAGGACTTGGAAGCAAAACGAATTGTGATCAAGCAGGTCTACCCGAATGTCTGCTGGAAGCGCTGGGAATTCTCTCGTTGATGAAGAGCTGCTGGCTCCAGCACTCACCAAGGTCATGGGCCTTTTCAAGTGCCGAATCAGATTAAATTGGCTCGTTCGCGGGAAGAGCAGATCATGCAAGATAGGGACGGCATCATCACACAAAATTTGCTGACGTGAGTGCCGCGACGCCATATTCAAAAAGGTTACTGCTGTCACGAGGTTATCGGGCCTTCGCGTACACTGTAGCGAGAGATGAGGAGCCATCAGAGCGTGGGAGTCGCCCTCAGCAGCCAGCTCAGCGCGTCCGACTACTTGAACGCACCAACTGGAGAGGTTTCCAACTAAGGTATCCGCGACAATTAGCACACTCTCTTGCTTGCTTCACGCCAAACGCCTGACGCCGCCACTCACTCCATTCGACAGCGCTGTTAACAAGCGATTCTGGATGACCGAAAGAACAGCCGGTGTCAAACGACGGACCGCACTCCCATGTGTCTCAATCGCTCACGCACCCAACAAGTCTCCAGGAGAAACAAGCAACGCGAAATGTTTGCACCAGGCAGACAGCATATCCATAAACAGATACTATTGATTGTTAATCAATTGGCTAGCACGCTCAAATCAGATCCACTCGGATCACCTGGTGCCACGATCAACGAAGCGAACAGTGGGACGGACAGCGAAGCTGGCAGTGATAGCCTGTCACTTCGGTACGCTCATGCAGAGCTACTGTACCGGTAGCTGTCATTACACTACACTGGACATGAAGGAGCGTGAAGCTTCTCATCATGTGGACTAGGCTTCCCCCATAAGCATATGCGCGATTATGCTTTTGGCGCACATTCTATGAATGTGCACCAATGGTGGGCACAGAGGAAAGTGTATTAAGGTCTGTCGTTGAAAAAACTCCACCGTTAGGTACCGGCATAAAAGGTTAAATATGCTACACTAGGCATGCATGGCAGCCACTCATGCACAAACTCTCATTCAACCGCATCACCACATTTGAGAAGATGTGGAGCTCCAAGGTCGTTTTGAGTGTCTTTAGTGTGAACCATTGCTCCTCGACTTCGTTTTGCAAATGTAAACTACTGAAAGCCAAGAGTCACCCACCAAATGTCAAGAAAAAAGGAGCTGAAGTAGTAGTATGAATATTTGAATAGTACTATAAAGACTGAGTTCTTGAGTTTTAAACATACAGACAATACTCTCAAATTGATACACGAAAATGACACCAAAACGAAATCATTTTTTGAAGATCTTGACACATATAAAGAGATCAGACTTTGCAGGATAAAAGTACCATGATAGTCACCATAGTTACACCCCGGCGGCGCGTCGCCCACAACAACAAAAATGCAGATTTATGGCAAACAGGCACTCACATCCCATTCAGAAGGGGGGCTCGAGAACCCTCCCAACGCGCACAGCAAACCTGTCAAAGTCCTGCTGGCTTGGGAGCAAGATTGTCTTTTGCGCACGCACACGCACGCGCGCGAAAAATCCACAGCACAAGCAAGCATCGTAGCATTAACTTAGTTGGACGTGGTCGACTCTCTCAACGAGTTCGAAGATGTCATCATTGAGGATGCCTGTGTGTCACCAACAGTTTGCGATTGTGGTCTTTGTGATCAACTCCCAGGCATCTTTCGCCCATCGTATTGCCTCTAGCACGTCAATGTGCCGCAACACCTCTATCTCTCGCTCCATATCGTCTTTGCTGGCCTCAGGCACGCACGCCAGCAGAGCGTCGAACCTGTCGATCACGTAGCGGTTCCACAGTTGGGTGATCTTCTTCTTAAACTATCGGATGATGCCAGCATCTTGCGACTGCAGATAGGAGGCGGTGTTGGACAAATGTATATGCAGTATCAAGTTGGAGAGGGACGTCTCTAACGGTGCGATGGCACATTGTCCAGCAGCAACAGGACGTGCCGATTCTCTGCGCGCATCTTGTCGTTGAATCGCCCCGCCCAGCCCTGGAACTACTCGCTGCTCGTTCAGCCATCCGCATTGTACGTGACAGTCACGATCTTCCTCTTCTTCAAGCGCTTGCGGCCAGGGAACCGCTTCGTCGCGATCGCCTTGGTCGGAGCGGCGCAATAGAAGTATGCCATTTCGTCCACGTTGTAGATATCGTGTCGCGCATATCTATTCGTGACGGCTCAGAGTACAGCACATCCGTCTTCAGCGCTTGAGATCTTGACTGACGCCACCTGTAATGGGACTGGGCTAGGCCCCTTGTTCAGCTCGCTACAAGAGGAGACTGAACCGTGGCGAGGGAACGTTGGAAGATGCTTGTGAGGTTGAAGGCAGGATAACAACTGAATTAAAATGCTGTTATGGTTCCTATCGCTACTCCTAATGAACCCCAAGGGCTCCTAGAGGTTTACAAGTAAAACCTACACATGTATGAATAAAACCTACGAACTGATATATAAAACCTTGGCTACACTGAGGTTCAACCCATAGGACCTTGAACTTGAAGTCCTGTGGAAAGTTCCCTGCGAAGTGATTGGCTCCCGCCACGCACTTAAACCGATAGAGACACGTAGGACGCGTCACCAGTGTAGTTCCCAAGCAGGAACCACCATTCTGTACTTGAATGGAGATCTTGAACTTGAACGCTCGTGTCGACGATGCAGCGTCGTCAGATGGTTTCTGGGAAGATGAATAATGACGATGCAGCGTCATCACTTCATCTAGAGCACAACTGACTACATTTAGCCCTGGCTCCCATGTCTTACCCTGTAGAGACATGTCTCGCTTCTCTCTGTCTCATCTCCGGTGCCCAGGATCCATTGAGATATGTACTGAGGCATGTAATGAGAGGCCCATTGTAACGACCTGGCACAACGCAGCCGAAGGACCGAGCGAGATGAGCGCTGGTCTGGCGTAGAGCGAGGAAGCGTTGGATGGCGAGGACCACGGTCGTGTGCGAAGTGAGGCCAAGAGGT
>JALBZD010000597.1:0-21270 GCA_038050675.1 Globisporangium cylindrosporum | reverse complement strand
AGATGTACGACTTGTTCCAGGCTGTGGAACCGAGATAAAAACACCGCGTGGAACATCTGGAAGGCGGTGACGAGCGCGATCCGAGGCGAGGGTCTCAGTGGGAGCTTCGTCGGTTCCACACACGATTGACAGTTAATTGTTAAGAGCTCCCCTCTGTACTCTGAAGCTTAAGGTGGTGAATGTGTGACCGACCAACTTGTGCACGTACCAGAGTGACAAACCCGAGCACGACTCTGTTTTCCTTCATGCTTGCTGTGATTGCCATCTCATTGCTGTCGAATGAAGCTACCTCGCTGGTTCTTGCTCACTGTTGAAAGAAGACAGAGCCCGAAACTATTGTCTCTTAGTTACCAAAGTCACCGGTTTCGCATTCTCAAAATGGCAAATTTGAGTGCGCGCAGGAGAGGTGGATCTATATAAAGCGCGCTCTTGTGGGGGGAATGGTTCTGGTCTGGAGCTCCATCGACGCAACAACAAACAGTGCGAGCGTGTTTGTGTGTGTGTGAGAGAGAGAGCTCTGTGTATCGCCTTCAGTTGCGTCTTCAACACCACTTCGAGACAAATTTGCAGCAGACCCAAGAAAGACGCAAGCCATGGTGGTCGGAGGCATCGCTGCGGGTCCCGAGGACAAAGAGGCGCTGCGGCTCGAAGCGCGGCGCCAGCGCGAGAATGAGCGCCTCAAGAAGCTTGGCCCTGGTCGCCTGCGCAACATTGGCGTACGTTACCGTACATGCACTTCATTACGAGTAATAGAACACACAGCGCACTCACCTTCTTCTTGGCTGTTCTGATTGCTGTAACTCATCCAACAGGCAGACATCGCGGGCGTGAAGAACCAGATTGAAGAGAAAAAGCGACAGGAAGAGGTGGAACGAGACGCGCAACGCCAGGAGGACGACGAGAACGAAGCCATTCGCAGATACTTGCTGCAGGTCGAGTCGGAGGACGCGCTGGCAAAACGCAAGGACCTGCTCACATTGCGCAACGACTGGCGGTACCAAGCTGTGCAGCGAGACGACGCGCGGCAGCACGACGCCTACGTGCGCTCAATTGGCATCGACCCCGATACATGCGCACCAGGAGCAGCTCAGAAATTCGATGGTGAGGACGTGCTCAGGCTCGAGCGCACGCGCATGCAGGCTTTGCAGTCCAAGCAATGGTTGCTGCAGCTCATGGAGGAGCGCAAGCAGCGCGAAGACAAGGAGCAGCGTGAGCAGGCAGCGTACATGTCGTACCTCATTGAGATTGAGCGCTTGCAGCAGGCGCTGCACAGTGCGAACGAGCGCGAGCGCGCGCACATTGCGTCCGAGATCCAGCGCTACAACCAGATGATCCTCGACGACAAGCGCGAGCAGGAGCGGCGTCGCCAGCAGCTCGAGCAGCAGCAGAATGCGCAGGAGATCCAGTATGTGCTGCAGAGCAACCTCGTGAGCGAGAACCCCCATCAGGCAGCGCTTCCCGGTGTGCCATTCGACCAGCGTGTGCGCGTGGACCACTGGAAGGGCTTCTCGAGCGACCAGACCCGGCAGTTTCTGTCGCAGAACGATCAACTTCTTGCTGACAAAGCTCGGCACATGGAGCAGATGCGCTTGCAGCAGGAAGAAGAGAACCGGCGACAGGCTGAATTGCAGCGGATATTGGCGGAGGAGGAGTACAACAGTCAGAAGAAGCGAGCACAAGTCGAGTTAGAGATCAGACAGGACCGCGAGCGGCAGGCGCGTGAAGCCGCCGAGCGGGAAAAGAAGAATGCAGAGGCAGCGCGTGGGAAATTCGAGCCAGGGTTCTTCCAGGCGTTTGGTCGATCGTATCGCTAAAGGCCTGTTGGGACGTCATCTACGCAGAGCAACAAAGAGAGAGAGAGAGAGAGAGAGACATTAACCCTATTCAATACACCGTTCATTTCTATCCAAGTTCAGGTCTGTTAACTCACCTTAGAGATCGCTAGCAGTACGCTCTCGCCAAGAGCTGTTCGAGCATGTGCGTGGCTTCGTCTAGTTCTTGCTCAGTCACTACGCTTAGTAACGCTGCAGCTGTTGTCTGCGCTGATGAAGAAGATAGTGCCTGGTGGCTTCTCCTGCACATGGACACAAAAGCGTCGAGCTTCTGGCGCTTCCTGGAACGCCCGCTGTCGGATTCTTGACTGTTTGACGCAAATGCTTTGAACGATGGCGCCTCGGTGCTTTCGTAGTCACGCTTCAGGTTGTCAGGATCAGCATCAGCACTGTCACTAAGTTGGTTTCTTCCTTTTTCACCTGAAAATCGTTCGCAGTAGAGACGCTCGTGTCGAACTCTCACCTGCTTTCGATACGAAGAGCTTATCTCCGCTCGACACGCACTTTCAGCGTCTACTTTGGAGATCTGCTTGAGCGCCAAGAAGTCATTGAAGAGCGCTTTCGCACCCTCATGAAGCATGTTTGCAACCGAGAGGCTTGAGTGACTCTGTTGGTGCTCTACGGCATTCGAGTGGGCTAGGAACTCGTAAAAAGCGTCGAACGTTGTCGATAAATGCGGCGATAGGAGCGTTTCACTACCACTCTTGCTGTTGAGTAGACTCGACAGATTTCGAAATAATCGCACGAACAGCTGCCACGCAACCTCCATATCTCCATCGGCTACTTGGACGTCGAACAGCGTGTTCTTGGCAAACCACGCAACGATCACAATGGCCCCACTCACGTCATGTGGCTGCGCTTGCTCCAGCACCTGGGAGAGATCTCTCAGCGCAAAGACAAACTGGTTGCTCTGGTTCCGTTTTAATGTGTTTCCCAGCTTGCCCAGCAAGTGGGTACTCGTTTCCAGGATGCGCGACAGAGTGTGGCTTGCCTCGCGCTCTAGCTTGAAGTCTAGGATCGTCGGAGTCTTTGAACGGGACCGACCTAGCCCCATTGCTGCTGCTCTGGGGTTGATCTTGCTCAGTTGGGTCAGGATCTCTGAGCTCATGGGTACCAGCATCCGAGCGAGTTCGCCAAAGTCTGGACTCTGAGGGTCGTTGTCGTCGAGGATTGCCTTCACGACGAGCAGACACACATCCAGGATCCGCATCATGCCATACTTATCTTCTTGTTTCAGGTCGGTACTCGAATTCAGCAAATCCAGGACCGTGCCGCAGCACTCAAAGCACATGGGCAGGTACTTTGCGATCCACTCTTCTTTGTCCGGGTGGTCGTAGTTCTTGAGGAAGGACACGGACGACAATTTCTCCAAAAGGTTCAGCTGCGACGCCACTTTGAGCGTAAACTTGTGCGATGGCCCCTCCGAGAAGATGGCTTCAACAACCTCTGTGGCTTCGTCGATGCACAGTCTCTTGAGCGAGTCTGGCATCTCGGGATACAGGAATGCGATCAGCTCGAATACTTCCTGCTGCACACCAGGCGCGAGGGTAGTAGGTCCACCTTCGCATTGGGCTATCGCAATCAGCGTTGTCAGCACAGCGCCAGCACGCTCTTCGTCCCACCCAAAGCAGACGAACTCCTTCCACACCTCCCACATAATGAACCGCCGAGATGGGTCGGGATGGAAAAGCTGCTTGACCAGAAAAAGCTGCAGCGCCTCGATGTCGTCAACTCTCAGCAGCAAGTTCAAGAATGAGTCGAGAAAGAGCTCGTTCGACTCTTTCAGCACGTTCCATGGCACGTGGAGAGCGCTAGTCTGATACCTTTCAAGCAGCATCCCCCCCGCTGCCAGGATATTTGCGCCGCCGATTTCTTCACTCGGGTCCTCTGCAGGCAAGATGTTGTCATCTGCCGAGCCAAACGCAGCGACAACCAGCAAGTGACCGATTCGAATGGACGACTCAGTCTGTCGCTGACGGCCCTTGTCGATTTGGTCGTCGGGTGATGAGTCTCCACAGCGGCGCTGCGTGATCGCGCGCACCACGTCGTCGTCCGAGTGCCACAGTAGCACGCGCACCTGCTCTCGCGTTGAGGCGTTGATGCTGTCCGCGTCAGCGGTACCAAGTTTCTCTGCCAGCATGACGACCATGTTGAGTAGTCGCAATGCCTCCACTTGGATCTTCTTTGGAATCGCGTTTGCGTGTTGTGCCTGGAACAACTCTGTGAGGCTCGCGGCGACGTTCACCAATGCCATGATACTCGACTCAACCTGCAAGTGAATGTAACACACATTGTGATAAAATAAGTGAGCTGTACGTCCCACATATCTACGAGGTTCATATAGTAGGTTTACCGCAAGTTACCGCACCTCGGAGGTGAGCACAGTCATGTAGCAGAGCAGCTGTCCTTGGAACGCGCGCCAGTAGAGCCGCAGGAACTTGAGTGTCGCTACGATATTTGCCTCAGAGAGCCCATCGCATGTATCGCAGAGTTGCAGCGCACATTTCTCCATGGATGTGATCACACTCGCGAGCACATCGTCCACTTGGAATGCGGTGGCACTGCTGTTAGTCTCTGATTCTACTGACGCTGCTAGCTCGGATGCATTTGCAGCTAGAATGTGTGCAAATGTCGACGACATCTTGGTCAAATTCTACAAACACACACACCATACGTACAAGTGAGCTTAGGAACTGACTGACGATGCTCGAGGAGGGAAGTCAATTGTTGGATGTTGTCATTCGTACCTTCCACACAAGTGTCACGACTTTGAAATTTGCTGCCGTTGGGGCCGCTTCACGCTCTGCTATTGTATCATGGAGAGCGAGCAGCATCGATGCGATGGAGACAATTCGCTTGTGGTGGTCACTGGGCTCCCTGGCGTCGCTACTAGAGTTGCCCTCACTACCCGCATTGGTCGTGGCGTCACTCGGGCTGTCGGTGTATACCAGCTCCAGCATGTGCTCGCACCACTGCAGGAACATCGCGCGTTCCTGCTCCTCCAATGGGTTTGAGCTCAAACGTTTCGTCGCGAGCCTGAAAAACGCAAGCAGCGTGTCGAATGAGTGCTGTCCGCCGCTTCCATTCCTCGCCCGCAGCTTGATGTTGCCTAGCAGCTGATCCAGGAACAGCACGAACACGAGCGTCGTTTCACCCATACTCTCTTCAACAGCGCCAGAAGCCTCCACAAGAGCAATCAGCTCAAGCGCGACTTGTTCCATCACGAGCGGCTCGGCGTCCTGCTGGAGGAAGCGCAGGAGCTGCTCGAGCTGCTGCTCGTCGCCCGAGTCCGCGCAGCGCATGATGTCTCCACAGAGCTCCGCAGGGTCCCATGGGTGTACCATCTGCAGCTGCTCAGTGTCATCAGTAACTTCTTGTTCGTCGTGCACGTGTAGACCGGAAGCTCCTCCTGCAACGTCATCATCACCAGCAGCAGCAACAACAGCAGCAGCAACAACAGCAGCATGAACAGCGACGTTGTCGCGCGCAGGTGACGCCATTCCCGCAATTTCCTTTTCGTTCGAGTTTGGTTGTTGCTGCTTTCGTTTTTGGCGGGAGCGATTTTTGGCAAATCAAATCGCTAAATGTATAATGGTGTGAACCACATATTTCTAGGATCATGTGGACCACCTTAACTGAGAGGATCCGAGAACTGGCTGGTTAAAGGCTCATGCTATGTTAATCAGTCAGCCACTGTACAGCCTTCAATGAAGACCACACAGTCTGGAAATGAATGTTCGTTCACCCTGAAATCGAGACATTTTCCAAAGCAATCTATCTGTCTGGCTTGCACTTTGACATTTTCCATGTTGTCAGCTCATGCTGCTGTTGCGCATTGCTCTCTCGCTCCATGCCTCCATTGTTGCAAACACGCAGGCAATCGACAGAAGCCTGCAAATTACGCATACAAAAACAAACCATTCTGTAACTGGGAGATGCTATTAGATGCTGTGACACCTGGACTTCCAGGTGGTAGGAGCATCGACCGACTATTTCCACTGTCAGACCATCAAGCACTCCAGTGCTCTTCTGACACGTCGACGATTGCTTCTTGCGTCAAGTGCAAGTGCAAGCCCCTGATATAATTCGCTGAGTTGTATCTTGTCAATATAGACATTTTTGATGAGTCTTGTTTTGCCTATTGTAGTAACCTCCATCGTCTTGCTCGCATACTTCCGAGCCACATTGCGATGTTGTTTGTCTAGCATGCAGACGGCTCGCTTCGTCTAGTTAAACCAAACAAGAGTGGGAGATACAGCACGCCGCGGACCAACCCGCGTCGGCCACGTCCAATCTGGTCTCCATGTCCATGTTGAAGTGCGCAAGCTGCGAGGCAACATGCAGGTTGCTTGGGCATGTGACAGATTGGCCATTGTTATGATTAAAGGAATCTGCCAGCATCCCCTATTCATATTCATTTTCGAATGGTTGCACCTGGAAAACAACACCGCCAATCCAAAGCGATACTGTATATTCTGAAGAGCGAGAGGGAGGACAAGTTTGGAAAATATACCTACAGACAAGCGAGTGAAACGCATTGGCGAATTGGTTGGCGTCGGCGCGTGCTTGTATATTGGAAATTATACCGTACCGTACATTTGTGAGAAAGCAAAAGGAGAAGGGGATTTCAGCCAATCAAAAGCGCGAAATCAATCAACAAAAATGATATTTTTTGCAACATTATCATCGAATTAGCAACCGCAGCCGAAAAAGGTGAACGAGTGACTCCTCAACAATGACACAGATCCTTCATGTAATTCACGAGACGGCTATCAGGTGCCACGTACAGTCCCATCTTTCCCTGTGACTGGCGACGGACGGATTGCCTCGTGGCATCCAACCAACACGCAAGACGTCGTCACCTGGATGGACTCGTAAGAGTTCTGTCTTCTCGCCCATCGACGCACCTGCCTGTTGCCTGTTGCAGCGTTTGGCTCGAAAAAGCTCGGAACTTGTAGGTTTTTACCCAATCGTCAGAAAGGCGGCGCAAAAGGCAGCTGCTTGTCCACTCATTATTCATGGTGATTTGCTTAAAACATGATCCACTCGCTTCGTCCACTCATTATGTGTTATTACTGGTGTAAAATAGGACGCAAGCGATTGTGTGGAGGCAAGCGTCCGCTCTGTCCGCCTTCGTCCGCTTACTTTGCTCAAGTGAACCGACTCTTAGGTTTGACGACTTTGTTTATTCCTGGGCGAGAGGGGAAACCCACAAATCAAGCAAAAGCTTGCGGCATACAAAATCACAGAGAGAGAGAGGGCGGGACCAGTCTTCTTTGAGGCCTGCTTCGACCCTGTGTGCTTGGTCCGCAAAGCAAAGCGAAGCGAAGCGCTGGTTCCGATTTTTTCCTGGCCACGGCACTTGTGAAAAGCCCCAGACGTCCACATCCGCATCCGCACCCACGCACGCACGCACGCTTCTACCGCCGCCTTCGCCCGTGTAACGTCGTTGTCGTCCGTCCGTCCGTCCGTCCCCAGTTCTCTGTGCCCGTCCAAGTCCCAAGTCCCGTCCGCGGATCAGTTTTGCCCTCCCGTTTCTCCAGTTTCTATCTATTCCCTCCCCCCACTATCTATTCCAGCAGCATGAAGGACGCAGTGACCAGTGCCAGCCTCTGCGCGCGCGTGACCGACGCGCCGGCCCTCGGTGGCGTCAAGATGTACCAGGTGAAGATCTCATGCAAGGGCAAATCGACGTCCATGTACAAGAGCAAGGAGGACTTTCGCAATGTGATCAACATGTTCAAGCTGGTCGGCGCCATGGCGTCGCGCAACAAGGGTGACGCGCAGTGCGAGGTGTGCGCCACGTGTAGCGCCATGCCGATGATCAAGGTCTGTGACGAAGAGTGTCTGAACGCGTTCCTCGTGTCCGTGTTGGACAAGCTGCGCAAGTCGACGCCCGACGCGATCGAAGAGTGTAGTCACCACAACGGCATCATCACGATTCTCATGGACTTTTTGAGCGTGCGCCACGGCAAGTACTTTTGCGACCTGCCGGAGGGCGAGGGGAGCGAGTCCGACAGCAAGGGCGAGACCCCCGTGCAGGAGAACGACCTGGATCACCCGATCGCGCACTGCTCGCTCAACCGCACGCTATCGCAACGCTTTGCCGCCATGGACTCGGTCTGCTAATCGGTCAGCTTCTTCATGTCTGTTTGGCGTGGAGAAGCTGACCTGACCTGACCTGACCTCGGCGACGAGCGAGCGCCACGGAGCTGAGCTGATTAGCAGTAGTAGTTATGAAGATTATTATTCCCCGTCCACCGTCCCCACCCCACCCACAGCGTACAATAAAATCTGAACACACACGGGAATGGGATAATAAATATACCACCAGGATGAAAGCGCGTCCTGCATTTTGAAACTTCCACCACACATGGGAGTTGATTTGAGGCCATTTATGTATGTGGTCTTTGGCTTGTTAAACCGCATTATTATCAGGCGAAGAAGGCTGCGCCGGCCGAGGAGCTAAGCTACAGACACAGATCCTTCGGGTTGCCGTGGATCCATCGAGGGACGACAGACGTCACGGCAAGCCGCGGTCCGAGCGAACATCGTCTGAGCCAAAAGAGCAAGCGGCCGCCGTGGTCCAACCACCTGTGATTGGTGGTCCTCATCCCCGTCATGTCTCGGAAGTCTGGATCTTTTCTGCGTGCGTCACTGGAAACGAGTGCAACTGCCAATAACCCACACCCACAAAAACAACGGATGTGACCCGGTTTGACCCGTATGGCATGACTTTTCACAGAGAAAACTAAAGGACGTGCTGGTTTCTAACATCACTATCACAGTATTATCATTTGAGGTGGGTATAGCCCGCCGCGTTCTCTATTTTAACGTACCCTGTGATAATCGAACCCTTCGAATTTTACTGAGAGTACAAATTGCCGCTCAAGCAACCTCTGAAAAGTGACTACCAAGGATCAGCAAGCCAGACACCAAGCGTCACATTGTGCAAATGCCCCACTCCAACACCGCCTCTTTTCTGAAAGCGCATTTTAATCGACTGTTGAGAGTGCTGCTACTGCTGCATGGGGTTACGAGGTTGAAGCAACACGAAGGCAAGCGCGCGATGCGCAAGGTTGAACGCTTCAGCCTCGTCGCGCTGCTCGCCTTCATGCCCTCGGTATGTATGTCCATCGTCCATGAATCACGATCCCCGCCGTGCTCATTACGCGCTATAGGCTTCCCGAGAGACATGGATCTTCAAGAGGAACAAGAGCGCTTCCATTGCGACACGCGGTCACGGCATTGCGCTGCGTGTTATCACGAGAGCGCGACGAGAAGATCGCAGTCGCTCACCTGACCACTCTTTGTCTGTCTCCTTCTGTCCGTCGCTCACAGCTTCAACATGCAGCCCCCTGATTTCGAGCATGCACGCACCTGCCTCCAGGTTGAGTGCCCCTGAAAATGCGCAACTCGATGACACCTGAAACTCGATAATGGCCATCGCGCGAAGATCACCTGCGCATTAGCAAGCTGGGTACGGTGTTAGGTGCTTAGCATCTCTATCTGTGCTTCCAATAGCTTGCCCTACCCCATCTCCGTATTCTACGTCTGAACGTTTCTCCTGCCTGATGACGCCTCACTGTGCGACGCAGCCCACATGGACACGTACGAACCCACAGGACCACGGAGCCCGCTGCATGCGAACAACACCATCGCTCCAGATGTATGAGGGAGGAAAGGAGAGAGAGAACTACTGCACCATCACCTGAGAGACTGTGAGTTGCAGTGTGGCATTGACAGACGTGGCTGCTTCCTTGCTCTGCATTCGTCGTGCAGCACGCGCATCGAAAATCCCCTGGCACCACCACGCGCGTGAAGAGCCAAAGATATACAGCGGCACCGCGCGCGGCGCAGAACGAAACGCGAACGGGTGGAGAACACCAGATTGGAGTGATAGTCTCTACTGCTGCTGCTGCTTGGTTAGATTGGTTGGTTGACATGATCAGTTTGACAGCGGCTTGTCGAGACGATTTTCGACGGTTCGACCGACTTCATGAAGGGCTGTGAGCGAGGAGAACATGTGGGCTTTCTGTACCATTCCTACCAGTCATCCAAGCGGCAGAATGCGTTCAATGCCCGTACAAGAATCGACACCAAGAGTTACATCCAGTAATCGGAGTGGTGAGTTGCGTCAGAATATTTAATTAACTTAATTGTGAAGGCGCAAGCGAACTGACTGACAGTGAATGGATGAATGCATGCTACATGACGGACGCTCTGGTTCAGAAACAACTCTTCTCAACCGAATAAATAGCGCACGCTCGAGAGCGCGAGCCCAAGCGCCAGCAGCGCGACTGCGGTTGTCGCGACCGCCACGAAAAGCTTGATCAAGAGGAACTCAGTCGCGCTCATACACGGCTTCTCCACCTCCATCTGCACTTCTTCGTCCTCTTCATCCTCCACTTCGACTGACGCCATTGGCTCCACCGCCACGATATCCAGCGACGACGTAGTCAACTCTCGAGATATCAGCAGTGCCAGCGCGAGCTGCGCCACGAGCGAGATCATGAACACGTTCGGGGACAATCGCACGTTCGCTCGGAAGCTCATCGCTGCGATCGCGACGACGCCGTACGCGAGCACGCCGGCCTTGGCTGACGAGAATGGCGCCAACGAGCGCATGCATTGGCACGAGAGCAGCGCCATGGCCAACGTGCTGCACGCGAAAAACGCGCAGTTAAGCAGCAGGGTATGCGGGTTCGGCATGAGCCTCTCGTCGACGCTCGCGAGTACGGCGCTCTCTGCAATCGAGACCGCCGCGAGCGGCGCCAGCCACGCCTTCGAGTGGCGGAAGAAGAAGCGCCGCAGCGGGTACGCGAGCAGCATGAGCGCGAGTAGTACGTTTGCAGTAGCTCTCGAGCGGTCAGGTTCCTTCTCGTTCTGGAGACCCAGCGCGCTCATGTGGATCTTCGCGGCCACGAGGAGCTGCATCGCCCACAGGAAGCTCGACTTGGATTTATCCAGCAGGTAGAGCAGTCCGATGAACACCGGCAGCGATCGCACCGCGCGCTGCAGTACGCCGGTTGTTTCGTTCACAACCAGCGCATGCAGCGCCATGGGACGGAACACGCCCTCGAACGCGCACATGAAGATGCAGACGAGCACGAGCTGCGCTGTGATATAGAACAGCACGTTGCGGCGCGAACTACTCTTGTCTGAGGGGTATGACGATGAAGATGGCGACGATGGCGAAGACGCGAAGAGCTCCGACGTCGCCATCATGATGAAGCTACTGCTGCTGTTGCAGTTAAACGCCCCATCGTCATCGCTGTCGCTGTCACTGTGCGCGCCGAACACCTCCATGCGACGCTTCATGTTCATCACGTGCAGCCGCTTGGGCGTGATCGCGCGGCGCTCTTCGCGTGGGTTGAGCTGTGGGCGACTCGCGTACATGACTGACTGCGACGGTGTCTGTGTGTGCGCGA
Organism: Globisporangium cylindrosporum; assembly: GCA_038050675.1. NCBI lineage: Eukaryota > Oomycota > Peronosporomycetes > Pythiales > Pythiaceae > Globisporangium > Globisporangium cylindrosporum. The sequence continues at coordinate 10,007 of JALBZD010000597.1, read as the reverse complement.
GTGAGCGAATGTCGAAATGCGCTTCGATGGAGCTGCGCTTCTTTCGTGTGGGAGGATCGTGAAGAAGGCGTGCAGTGCCAGAGTCTGCAATTCATGGAAACTCAGCAGGAGCCATAGTGACCATGTCTTCTCCTGTTCTTTCTGGACACTGGAACAAAAAAGAACCAGATGTTTCAGCTGCGCAAAGTGATTTATCGTCCTTGTAAAAATAATGCTCCTCCTTTGTGATACCCAGGGAGAAAATCGGTTTGCAACGCGAAATGTCGCGGTCTAACGAATAGACAATCTACCAGTCGTCAGCCTTCATTATCCGCCATGGCTGAAAATGGTCAATCTCCACTGTCATCATAAGTATTAATAACCAAAGTGATGTTCAGCCTGGGGCTACTGAGCTGAATTGTGGCAGGAACTCCTCGCCTTCGAAGCCTCAAATAATCGGACCGTGGTCTGACTCATGAATCATTGACCATCCCACTGAGTGATTTTGGATTTTGGATCTTCAATCACAAATTTATTCTCCAGAAGAAATTGTCGAAGCTGGGATGTTAAACTCTGCAGTCAGTTTTGGTCTAAGTATGCTACCCTGATACATATTATTCCTATCCATTGTTTTTTGCCAAGACACTCTGTTTCGCCAATCCATCTTGGCACAGAAATCCCCAATACGTACGTACAGTGAAGCAAACGTCAGCAGCTCAACTTTTGTCGCTACAGCCATCCATAGAATGGATCGCAAAAACCAATGGCTGAGAGAAAGTTTCCCTGTTTCTGCCTGTTGCTGGCTGTTCCAATTTGGGAATGGGGTCCACTCAATAACGGCTCATCCAATTATGAGTTAATTTTCTACCACTTCAAGTGCAGGTACAGTAGGAAAAATGGAGTTGGATCTCTGGGCTCCACTTTCCTGTGGCTGCAGAAAATCGGACATTTTGTGCTGAATCTATGGGCTTGTGCTAAAATCTGGCAGAAATATCAGGTTATTTTTTGAGTGGGAGCTAAAAAGTTGATACAAAACGCGTTCGCTCTTGCTGAACTTGTACTACTGACATGTGGGGAAAAATATCTTCCTCGGCACCATCGCCATCAGTTTTGCCGTGAAAGTGGCTCCAAACGCTTTAACTTAAGGCTGCGCTCGTTCTTTTTGCCTGGTCTTTATCTTATTCCACGGCACCAGCAGCCAGCACGAGAGCTTGCAAACTGTGCCTACCGCGAAGACGACGCTCGCTAGAATAAGAAAAGAAAAGAAAAAATCCGATATTTCGCCAAAAGCAAACAGCAAAGCCTCTCAGCCACAAACGTGGAGATGCGGATAACACCACGCACGTGATGAACTCACGAGCGCGGAATAAGACGCCAGCTAATCTCAAGAGGGCGACCATGCAATGCATGCGCCGTGTCTGCAAATGCTGGTACAGTCAGCATGGTCGTAATCGAGCTCGTTTGTTCAGCAATGCGTGTTGCAATGTTACACACATCTGCTTGGCGGGTGGGCATGGCAGATAGACAGAGTCGGACAGACAAACAAACCTGGGCGACTACAGATACTTATTCGCTTGGCGCGTGGTGTCCAGCGGTCAGACAGAGCACCCACCCATGCTGATTTTGCAGAGTCAGTAAACGGCGTGCGTCACGCGCTCTATTACTGGAGACTGAAGTGGAAAGCTGTAGAAGCGCTGCTTGGTATAGCGCGATTGTGAGTGAAGAGCACGATCGTACGTTTGTTGGCTCGCGAGCCACAAATCTCTTGCGTGTCGGTGGCTCCGCCTTTCACAGCAACAATCCATCCGGTCGCGGCTACTGCCTCTTTCCTCGTTCGCGGCGCGAATGGACGCGCACGCGCAACTCTTGGTCAGCTCAGCAAGTGTACAATATTAGACACACTTGATGAGCAGCAGCAGCAGTGACACTCTCTGGCCCGCTTTGTCAGCGAGCGATCCAAAGATGATGGAACATTTACTAGTCGGAGGCTCGTGGCTCGTAGCTAGCTCCACGTAGTGATGCTGCGAGACTGAAGAAGAGCTCTATGCTGAGGATTGAAACGTGGCGATGCGAGGACTTTCGCGTGGTGCAGATGGCGACCGAAGCGCTCTCTCTTTCATGATGTCTTTGAGCGCTTTGCTGTCTCCACATCGCGGGAGCTCCTTTGATGACAACACCGCCGTGAACATAACTATTGTCTTTAGCAATCGTCTTCTTCGTAGCTCCTCGTCGGTTGGATAAATGGACCTTTTCCCGCTGACTCTCTTCGAGTCAGCACAACGTGAGGGCGGACTGTAATCATCCTACCAAACAGCGTGTCTGTCGATTGTAGTCTGTATAAAAGGATTATCTGTTTTTGCAAACCAATTCACAGTTTTATCCGGGGGTTTGTTTGGTACACGCTGGGCCGAATGCAAATCATGTTGTGAACGACGTTGGCCAAATCGCTAAATGTGCTTTACTATGCGTATTCAATAGAATAGACGCAAACGTCTTTGGGACTGGATACTTGTTGTGGGTTCATACTCTATCGATAACAACTCCATCTAGACTTTCAGTATCGGGGTTAAAATTTGAAGTGAAGCTGATTGAATCTGATTGATGATGATGGTGTTACCTACATGGAACCATTGGGATGATTGTGTAGCTATCTGCGTTTGTGAGCAGCTCGAAATTGTGCACACTGAACCTGTATATACAGCGTCCCATGATGCTTTTGTATGTCGGCCATAACGTATCGGTCGAGCAGTCAGAAACCATTGACGTATCTCCATCTTCTTCAGTCAAATACAGTGTATGGACCCACCATGTCCACATGCTAACCTATCATAGGCCCAAGCAACTGGACTATGGTAGTGATGCCCATGGCATCTCGCAGCAAGTGGCTGATAATGCTCCGGGTTAATAGTAAAACTCTCCTTTTCCAATGCATTCAGTTCCCATTGCCAATTGCACACTTCGACAGTCAGAGACTGCCACTGAACTTGTAACGATTGTGTTCAGTAGCAAAACAAAATAAGCTTGGGTTCTTCGATTTGCAGTCGCGGCACAGTGCTTCGACTTGTTCAACAGTCAAATAGCTGCAGCACTCACGTCAAGTGAACGTACCGCAGACAGACTCAGAATCTCGGCCCTCATCACCCACCACAGACAGCGCGATCACTGTTGTCGTGAGCAGCTCGGACAACTTCAACCTGCAGAAAATTGCATCATCGGCTTTCCCTCGGGATGATCCCGGGGATCCCCTAGGCAAGACCTCGGTTCTGGCATGATCCGTCCAGACTGGACTGGGATCCAAAGGCTCCTGAAGAGCGCGCGCGCTGCGAATGTCAAGGCGATGATGCTCACAAAAAGCTCAACAAGAGCAAGCATGAAGCCTCATTTGAGAACCCAGCTGCCGTAGGCTACAGCAGCTGTGCCCTGGTCGTGGGCTTTGAAACCGCGAGAAGGAGACCGACCCCCGGTGTTGTGTGGATGCCTCGAAGACGACACTAGAGCCTCCGTGTTCATCTGAATGCTCATTCGATTCGCTCGTTAGACATGGTGGCTGGTTGCTTCGTCTACTGTATAATAGTGCAAATGTGGTCATGCCTAAGATCAGCTTGTTGGAACGTCCACTTTAGGTGGATGACTGACTGGGTTGGATTGATCACAGGGGTAGTACCAGTCAGTCTTGTGGACCCTCGTTGTCGGGCAGGATTCCTGCTGAAGGAAGAAAAATCATCATGTATCCACGAAGCAGAGCTGGCGAAAAGAAAAGCAGAGGCTTTCTTCGTTGTTGGGCGGGCATGCAGCATCCCGATACACACTTGCGCTGAGATACCACACAAGCGTGTCGCTTGGCGTTTGCATGCAAACGCCACTTGCGGCACTGATAGACATGATCTGGCGTACTGAGCATCAGAAACTTGGTGGTATTGGCGAGAGCAGCAAGTATCAGCGCCACTCGTTGCGCTCGACGCCTGGACAAGCACAAGCATGGGATTATCACCAAGCTTTACACACTGTGGTGGCGATGGCTACGAGCGTTTCGCTTTGTTCAGGCTCCGAGAAGCACGGTAAGCATCGTCATTTGAGTCCTTTCTTCCATTGATCTCTTTTCGTCATAATGCATTTTCATTTGAGATCGTGTGGACCACATCGTGTTTCCCCAGTTCCTTTCAAACAGCATACGTATCACATATATTCTATTCTATGTGTCAGCTCGCAGATCTCTCCATATATGATTGACTGTATCAATTGATACACGAGCACAATCGATGAGATGAAAGTATCAAGTCTCACAGGCCAATCTTTCTCCCCCTTCCAGCTTGGAAGAGAAATCCAAAATCAAAATCCAAAGCAAAGAGCTACAAAAGGAAGTAAGAAGCACTCCAGCCAAGCCAACCAGCCAGCCAGCCAGCATGACCCGCAGCGACATCGACGAGTACAGCATGCTCAAGCGCGGCGAGATCGACGCCGGCACGTCCATCATCGCCGTGCGCTTTGACGGCGGTGTGGTGCTTGGCGCCGACAGCCGCACGTCCACGGGCACGTACATCGCGAACCGCGTGTCGGACAAGCTCACGCCGCTGCACGACCGCATCTTCTGCTGCCGCTCGGGCTCGGCCGCCGACACGCAGGCGCTCTCGGACTATGTCAAGCACTTCCTGGGCTCGCACGCGATCGACTTGGGCCGACTGCCAAAGGTGCACACGGCGGCGAACCTCTTCCGCTCGCTCTGCTACAACAACAAAGATCGCCTGCTCGCTGGCATCATCGTCGCCGGATGGGACCCAGTGAAGGGCGGCCAGGTGTTCTCGATCCCGATTGGCGGCGCCATGGTCGAGCAGGACTTTGCGATCGGCGGCAGCGGCTCCACCTACATCTACGGTCTCGTGGACGCGGAATACAGGTGCGTGGTGGCGTGTTTGCTTGGTATCGTGGTGCTGGTGGTGCTGGAAAGATCTCTTTTCTGTATCTTTATGCCAATGTTGCTTATTGTTTTATTTTTTTCTCACTCTATTGAATGTGTTGCGATTGTGACGTGTATTGCAGACCTGGCATGACCAAGGAGGAGTGCCAAAAGTTCGTGAAGAAGGCATTATCGCACGCGATGGCTCGCGACGGCAGCTCGGGCGGCGTGATCCGCACCGTCACGATCACAAAGGACGAGGTCGTGCGAGAGTTCACGAGCGGCGAGGACCTGCCATTCTCTATCTAAGTAATGAGAGGGCGTCTGTCAGCCCATTGCCATTGAGGAAGGTCAATGTAGCAGTCGAAAGTGAATGAGAGAGAGAGGAGACCGAGCCAGACAGGCAATGAGAGGAGCGCTGCACAAGAAAGCTAGCGGCCGCACGACTAGATTGTCTAGCGAACGACGCAAGAAGAAGAAAATACAAACATTTCGACTATACTCTCGAGTTCCTTGCTCATGTGAATGCCAATGCGTATTGCAACGAGTCCATTGTAAAAAGTGTCGTCTATTTAGCACATAACATTAGGAAAATGAGAGATAGAGAGAGAGGAATAAAACAATGGGCGCGTGCATGTTGACAAAGACGCAGCTAACTTACTTCTTAGACAAAGAGGTTGTCCATCGCACCAGCAGTCCCGCCGCGCGCCTTCTTCCTCTCCACCTCCGCGGCCTCCGTCAGGTCCTTCATCGTGATGATGCGCTTCGACTCTTCACGCAGCGCAGCGCTGGCCGCTCCGCGGAAGACCGCGTCGCTGATAGACGAGTGGCTCAGTTCGTATCGCTCGGCGAGACGCTTGAAGTCCACGTTCTTGTCCACCGGCGCCTTGTCCGGGAAGCATGCGTGCCAGAGCTTCTCGCGCAGCTTTGCGTTCGGATTCTTCATCTCCACGATGAACTTGAGGCGACGACTAAATTCCGAGTTGAGCAGCGCCGAAGACGACGACTTCTCCACGTCGGCGATCAGGATGCAGACGCTCGGGAAATTGTCCATCATATCCAGCAGCCGCATCACTTCCACGCGGAAACGCGGTGAATCCATGCCTTCCAGCGGCGTCGCACCGGTCTCCAGGTGGCTTCCAAACGATTCAAAGCCCTCCAGCACTAGCACCGCGTCCATCAGGCGGGCGTCGTCGAACACGGAGCGCAGCGCGCGTCGGGTCTCTGCAACCGAGTCCGACTGCAGCTGCGAGAAGTTCACGAGCTTCAGCGGACGACCGATCTCGAACCCGATCGACTTGACCGCGTTCACTTTCCCGACACCGTTCGGACCACAGATTAGCACGCTGATGCCCTTCTGCTTGCTCTTCGCCTCGCCAAAGTCGAACCCCCACTGCCCATAAATAACACTCCGCGCCTTCTCAAACTGCACGATCTTGAGCAGCTTCTCCTTGACATTCTCTTCCACGATGAGCGTGTCCAAGCCGCTGGTTGGCACCACTCGGTGGTCGAACGTCTTCATGTGCAAGCTGCCGCGCATCTGGAGCGCGCAGCCCGTGACAATGTCGTCGTGGTTGATCACGGGGTCCTCGGCGTTTCGAGAAATGGCCTTCAGCAGCGCCGAAAGAATCGCGTTCTTGATGAACCCGCCGCTCAGTTCATACTTGAGACTGATCGCGTCCCAGTCAATGTCGTCGGACGTCTTCAGCGAGTTGTTGATCAGAACCTTCCAGATCTTCTTGCGCTGGATGTGGTCAGGCGCCTTGAACTCAAACACGGCAGTGATACGACGATGCATGGCTTCGTCCAGATCAAACGGTCGGTTGGTGGCCAGGAACACGATGCCCTCGTACCGCTCGATCTCGGTCAGCAGCGCATTCAAGAGGCGGTCGCCGCCCATGTCACGCTGCTTGAAGATGGTCTCGCACTCGTCGAAGAAGAGAACCGCGTTGCTCATCTCGGCTTCCCGGAAGAGCCCTCGAAGATCCGCATCCGTTTCCACGCCCTCTTGGCGCTTCCCCTGCAACGACGGGAAATCAACCAACAGCACGCGCTTCTTCAAATGGTGCGCGACAGCGTTCACAGTCATCGTCTTGCCCGTGCCGCTGGCACCACACAATAGCAGCACCAGCCCCGCTCCATAGGTGATCGTTTCCTCAAGTCCACTCCTCTTGCGGTACTTGCGGAAGTTCTCGTAGCTCTCCACCGTCTCCAAGATCGTCGCCTTGTGGTCTTCTGGAAGCACGACCTGATCCAACTGAACCTTTGGATAGTAGAGATCCGATCCTTCCACCAACTCGTTCATTTCGGTATCAAGCCCTACGACCCAGTCCAGCACGCGACGATCCAGTTCCACGCGCTGGTCCACCAAATCGCCGGCAGTCGAGTGCCATCGACCGCGGTGCAGCTTCACGAGACCGCGAGACAGCAACCGCGACGACTTGTAAAAGTACACACGATGCGCGACTTGTTCCTGGAAAGTGTCGCAAAAGACCGATAGGATCTGGTTGATAATGATGCTCTCGTCCATGCGCTGCACAGGCGACGTGTCCACGCCATCGATGAGGTTCTTGATCACTGGGGAAATCGTTTTGCCGATCAGCATCACGATCACGTTCTGCTCAAACTTGTTCAGCTTGAACTTCGCCGCGATCTCTTCCAGGCGTGGCAGCGGCAGGTTGGCTTTGCGCGTCATATTTAACCGGTGAAGAGCGCGGCGGTCGTGCACGCGCTGCTTCGCTTTAAGCTCTCGTCGGCCGGCCGAAGCAGGCGCCGAGCTGTCCCACGGTTGCTTCGTACCTGCCTCCTTCATCTGATCCTTCACGCGAGCCCCAGACGCACGGATCGCGAACGCAACGACTTGGAAGCGGTCTTCCAGATACTCCAGCTGGTTGGTCGGGTTGTACGGCTTCAGCTCTCCCTGGTCCACGATGGACGACAGCGCAATGCTGTTGGACAAATCCGCATCTGATCCTGCTCGCGTCTCTTTTCTCGTTTTTTTCTTCTTGTCACCCCCATAGCCACCGATGAACGAAAATGCTGAAGATTCGCCTTCATCAACTTCGCTCTCGCTATTGGCCGAGCTGTGCGACTCGTCGCTCTCCGACACATCGGACGTGCGGTCTCTCTTGCTACCGCGCGAACGAGAGGAAGTACGTGGCGCAGTCGCGTCGTTCGGCTTCGAGTCGAGGGTGTCGGCGAAGACCATTCCTTCGTCCTTCAATAGATCCTCCAGCGCCGTCTGACTCAGTTTCAGCACCTGGTTGCTGGAAAGCGTTCGGCCAAGTAGTACGCGCACACAAATGTTGGACAGGCTCAGCGCCGTGCAGTAGTTCTCTTCATCCACGATCACTGTTCCTTCGCGGACGTGCTCGCGCTGGTCGTCGTGAAACTCCACGACGTCGATCTCCGAGATACCCGCGAGCCGCTGGCATGAGGTCATTTTCCGCTGCGCGTCCTCTTCGATCATCTGACACCGCACGGCGTTCGACTGGCAGCCCTGCAGCACCACGAGCAGCTGGAATAAGTCGGTCTCCTGCTCCGACAGCTTGTAGATCTGCGCAAGACGAAACACGCGTGGCAGCGTCTTGCCGCTTTCCACAGTCTTTTTCAGGCGCAGTGAGCCGAGGTTAATCACGTAATCCTTCAGTTGTGCCTGTAAAACAATACGCATTACACGTTAATTGATAAACCCATCTGGCTACAGTAGATTGCATATCAATAGCACATTTCTTAGCACGTACCAAAAACTCCACCCGCTCCTGCATCTCCTCGCGGTTCGAGAGCGTCTCCTTGTTGCGCTGCGCCTTGTCGCCGAGCGTAATCGAGTCGGGCTTGGTGACGCTCATGGAGAACTCCATGAACGCCATCTCGTACAGAAACACGACCAAGTACTTCATCTCAGCAAACCAGAACCACTCGGCGTCGTTCGCGACGAGCAGCGCGGCCTCATTGCGCGGGTTCTTGCGCAGCGTATCCCAGAACTCGCTCAGCAGTGCGCGGATGAAGCTGTACTTGCCCTCGAGTCGTTTAATAATCACATCAAACTCGGCGCAAATGGTCTCGAACGTCATGCTCGCGCTGGTGAACGCAGGGATCATCGCGTCCGTTGCCGTCGAGGTGGCGGCGGTTGCAGATGCGGAAGCGTCTGTCTCCGCACTGGCGCTGTCTATCGTGGTGTTACTGGTGCTGGTACTGTGGGCCGTGCCGTTCTTGCCGTTCTCGGCCTCGACAGTGGCGGTGCGGCGGCGCTTTGCTGGAGCCATCGTCGTCGTTGTCGTCGCCTGCTCGCTGCTGCTCTCTCGCTCGTCTCTTGCTTGCTTGCTCGCCGTCGGCGTCACAGAATAGATATCGAAAGGGCAAGCAAAATAATGGCTGGCGCACACATCAAGCGAGCGTTTCTATTTCTAATTAGAAGAAACATTTCTACTCGGTTTGTTTCTAAAGCTGCTGGGAAACCACGAGACCAACATTCTCAGCTGAAGTTGAAGTAGAGCGTTGGTCTTTTTGCGCCACCAGTGCGGGCATCGCGACAAAAGGGAAGCCAACCAGCGCGCGCGCAGGCGGGCGGGCATACCAGGCAATAGATGGAGCGACGGGTACGTGCGAGTTCAAGCGATAGGGTCTGAAGAAGCGTGTCGTGGGCAAATCCGTCCCAAACCAATGGCGATGGGTGAGTCTGAGGACCTGCTACTTGTCTTGAGGTTCGAGTGCTGATATCGACCATGCGAAAGCTTTGGTGAGTGAGAGGGACGAGAGTTTCAGTTTTTGGTGTGAGCGCGGGGATGGGCAGCAACTGCGTGACGCAAAGTACCAGTGATCCGAAACAACTGCGAGCGTGTGAAACACCCAATGCTTTCGATATGTGTTCATGCATCACAACTAGCATCCGCAAACGATCAAGCAAGCTACGCAAACAACATCCAAGTTTGTATTTCTGCCAATTGGCACCAGAGCGTCCTTCATCACGAAACCTACAAGCTATCCGTCGTTGAGTCCCAGCCTCTTAGCAGTAGTAGTACGGTCCGAAGACGCGTCCAAAGCCGCAGGCAACTGGGTAGAAGCGACGGCCGTACACGTTCCAGTAGCTCAGAGGGTAGCGCCAGCCGTAGCGGAAGCCGCCGGCGAACGGGTA
>JALBZD010000596.1:0-21277 GCA_038050675.1 Globisporangium cylindrosporum | reverse complement strand
AGAGGTTCTCAGCGTACTCGACTGCCGCGGATTGCTTGGACTCGTTCAGGTACCTGGCGATCTCGCGCAGCCCTTCCTTCAGTCTCAACTCTGGATGGTGAATTCTGTCCCAAACACGCAAACAAAGAAATAGGGCGATATAAGTATTCCTATCACCACAGCACATACCAAATCGAAACGCCGCATCGTACAATCTCAGTGCGTCGACGAATTTCTCCATCACTGGGTTCGCAGTTAAAGCCGCGAGTCTAGTCAAGTCTGCCTTGAAGTTTTTCGCATGTCCAGCGCATGTGACCTTGAAGTCATAGAACAGAGCCGCTGGGTACTCGCTTGCCATCTTCAGGAAACACATACACACAAGAAGTTAGTGATTCTACGATCGCTTTGCATTGGCTGCAGCGGTATCAGCGACAATGCAGTACCTTTTCAAGAATGCGAACGATGGTCGTGCTGATCGATCCATTTAGAAGCGCCATGAGCTGCGCTGCCCAGCGCAAACAGGTCCACATTGGCACTTTCTGAAGAAGCTCGCTCTCAAAGAATGTCACAATCGCAGGGTATGGCGCGATCGCTTCGCACAACTGCGGCAAGTAGTTGCTGCACTCCTGGTCGCCCATCACCATGCCTTCCAGTACGTTTTCCACCAGCAGCCGTGTCAACGCTTCTCGTCCAACAAACTCTTCCCAGTTCCCTTTTGCCTCCTTAAACAGCAACTCTACCAGAAATTCTACGAACGACAGTCGGCAGGATCGGAACACATCTAGTGTTGGTTGGTCGAGCTGCCTTGTGGTTGCATTGGCAGTGTGCGATGAGACGGTCTTACATGATCTCTTGAAGACGTCGATCGATCGAGTGAAGTACTCTTCAGCAGTCGCGTCGTCATGATGAGTCGACAGGTAGAATTGCGCAGCTTTTCCAAAAGTGCGCGCTTCGAGTCCGCCGATTGCAACACGCTCACGAGCGTCCGAGCTCTCCATAACTGTCAAAATATCATCATTGTCAAACATCCGCGCGGCTGCCTGGTAATAGCGCGAGATCACGATAATCGACTCTGCTGAAAGCTCGACCGTGCCTGCAGTTTGCCCATCTGAGTTGGTCGTATTCTGAGTCTTCTGGGTCTGACGCTCTGCCAGCTTGAGCACGTGGGACACAAACACATCGATCATCAGCGCGCTCACTTTCGGAAGTTGCTTCTTGTTGCACATCTCGCGGTACTCTTTCAGATACTTGGACGCAAGCGCGAGGAAGTCGTTCGACACCGCCGCTTTCGCGTACTTCAGCATCACTTGCGCGTTTTCCAGCAGCACTGCGTGCTTGGATGCATCGGACAGAATACTTTCCTCCGCACCGTGCGTGTACACAAAGTCGCCGACAATGCACTGCACCATGTAGAACCGCGACCAGTTGTTCATCGACTCGTACCCGTTTGATGGATGCGCTCTGGTCCATTTCTTGCTGAACGCTACATACTCGCGCTCCAGGCGGTCGCGTTGCGCCAGCTCGCTCGAACTTTGCGTCATCACCAAAAGTTTGTCGATTTGCACAACCGAGGAGAGCGACTGCATGAGATCGAGTCGTGGAAGCATGGCGACAACACTGGTGCTCTGCCACCTCGTTAAGAATTTCGAGTAGAAATTCTCGACAAGAACCCTCACTCTGCTGGTTTCGCCAAGCTCCAAATACATAAGACAGAGCTCAATACAGAAGTTGGACGTCAGCAGATCCCAGACGTGCTGCTTAGGGCTTGCTTCGTCGATGAACTCTCTGATTTTGTCAATTCTCTCTTGGCGCGACGCAGGGTTGTCTCGCTTCCTCTCGGCTGCTCCCAAATATGCACGCACGCAATGCCCGAGACCTTGCTCGAGGTACGGCGGGTCCTGCTTCCAGATGAACTTCAGATCTCCGTCACCTTCATTTTGAATCAACTCGACCTCTAGTTTGTCCCACTGATTCAATCTCTCCAAGCACTCCATCCTCTCCCAATAGCATCGGTGTGCTTCAAAGTGGCTTGACAGTAGCTTGCCATCGTTGAGCGTACCGTTCATAGCAGCAAGCACACTCTCTGCTTTCTTATAGGAAGCAATCGCCAGTGGGAGATCCCCAGAGATGCGCGCTTGAAGCGCGATCTTCGACTCCTCAACTGTGCAGCAGCTGGACGCAAGCGCAATCAGTAAGTTACTTTTTTGTACTGTCGCCAGCACTTTGTAGAGCTGGTCTCGGTATTCTGTCGCCGTTTCAAAGGATTCTGGCGCGAGCCGCTCCTTCGCGTCTTGGGTGTGCAAGTAGTAGTTAAGCAGCTCTTCCATGATCAGCTCGCCAGAATGATAATTCCCACTTGCGAGCGTTGATCCGCCAATGTAGCTTGCTGGGATCGCGAGATGCTTGACAAAGCTCGGATTCGCTACGATCGTGGTGAAGTATGCCATGTGCACACATTCAATGAAGCTCGGTGACAATTGCGAGTGCGATAATGCTGATTGCATTCGTTCAGCGAGATTTTCAGCCAGGTCGGACGATTTCTGGAAACCAGCACTGAGAACGATTGATGAGAAGAAACCAGCGAAAATCAAGTTGGACGTTGGTGCGTGACTCTCACATAGCAGCATAATCGGCTCGATGATATCGCGGACCTTGATCTGGATATCTGGGTACTCTCCCATTCTGTACTTTCGCTTGATAGACACTTGCTGATTTCGAGCCGATCGCTGGCGATTCGCGACTGCTTGTTGGTGTTTCCTCAATAACGCATACTGCTCTTTGAAGAAGTAGTTGTCCGAGCTTGCTCTGCTCTTGTTTAAAGCACTGCTTGACCTTTTCTGCTTGACAAAGCGCCTTCGCTGGTTCTTCTTTATCGCACCCAAGTCACCTTGAGAAAACTGCGAGAACCCTTCTTGCGAGCCTACCAAAATACAAGAAAGATACATTAGCACTCATGTTAAAAACATCGAGAAAAAACAGCTCAACAAGCTCACCTAATATCGCCGAAACGAGTTGAGACTGGTGGATGCTGCCTTCAGATAGTGAATTCTGGGTTGCGATTGCCAAAAAGCTCTGCGAAAGGTTGCCGGTGTCACTCAAACTCGACAGCCTTGCAGCAAACACGTCGCTCTCGACAGAGAACATCGGTGCCATCGTCTGAGTCTTTCCCTCCCACGCCACATCAATGTCGGTATCGTGGAATTCCGATTTGGTCAATGGATTTGAGAACAATGGCGTGTCATAGTGCACGGTGCCTTTTGCCATCAAAACCAGCAGGTTCGTCGCATAGAAAACCCACTTGTCTGCCAGCTCCGGAGTGTGAAGAGAGTGGAAAAGCTCAATGAGACGCTGGCTCGAAGACGACGGGATCAAGTCGGATTCATTCCAGAATGTGAAAAGTTCTTCACGAATACCAGGATCGTTGTCGGACAGCCCGCCAAGCAGAATTCGTCTCAAGCAATCTTTCAAAGCGGAGGTGGGGAGCTCTTTCTGAAAGAACCGCATCGCCATGGAATACATGAGCTTGCGGCAGTCGGAGTCAGCGTGGGTTCCATAGTGACTCAAGAGTCCAACGCCTCCTTCTGATGTGGCTTTGAGGAGTAGCTCAAATTCCGATCTCCCCAGTGTATCTGCAATACTGTTCATGACACAAAGGATGGCGTATTGCACCCTCGCGTCGCGGTGGTTGATAAACCGATTCAACACCGGCTGAATGCTTGGAAACAGAAGCTGAATCACCTCTGGATTCTTGGAGGCATTCTCCAAGGACTCGCTTGCAAACCGAGACCATGTGTCGATAGAGATCACCTTGGGCAAGACGGAGCAAAGGCGTTGGAGCATCACCGCATCCATGATCTTTGGCTCATGGAGCGACACGTTTCGCAATAGTGCAAGGAAGCGTCCGTAATCTTCGCTGTTGTAACCTTTCACGATTTCTTCAGCGAGGGCTCGGGCGAAGGCGTTGGTTTTCGACTGAAAATGGAGCAAGCACAGACCGCCAACTTCGGCTGCCACGGTGTACACTGTCACGCGCTTATACTGCAGTGCGAGGATAATACCATCTATGATACTTCTTCCGAATACTGATGGAGTCTTCGCCTGGATCTCGTCGAGCGCACCTGCCGCTAGCATCGCACTCAGAATCTGTAATGCAGTCACGCGCTCAGCAGCTTCCAAGCGAGCATCTGCTTCGTTGCTGAATAGGAATTTCTCAATTGTCGACACATCGATCGTCACCGAATCCTTCCACAGCATGATCAGCTGTGTGACAAGAAAAATGTTGTCTTGCATAATCATGTTGGTAGTGTGTGGCGAGAGCTCAATCAGAGTCGCCAGGAGCCGGGATGCCGTTCCAGCTTTCAGGGACGTGACTGAAATGTCCTTCCACTCTCCTAGTATCAGGTTACAGCAATCGCGCAGCAAATAATTGAACTCGACTGCTTTTCCAGACGCGATCGAGCACGTTGCTTCTAGCACTGTCTCGATGATCTTCTCGAGCCACGCTGGTGCGTACAAAGTGAACAACTCAGGCACATTAAGTACCATTTTCACCAGAAATAGTCGAATGTTGAGCTCTGTGAGCGAATCCGCCGCGACGTTGTAAATCTTTTGCATCCAACCCGGCATGCTCTTGCTTTCCCAGTTGGCGCCAAACTCGTCCTTCATGAGCATGATAACGCGCAAGAGCGGAATCATGCTCGGGTGCTCATTGATTGCGTCCAGTTCGATCTCCAGATTCCTGTACAGCAAGCCGTTTGCGGCATGGTGCTGCTCTGCAAATGACTGAGTTGTGAGAGACTCGAGCGATGCGGTTTGACTCAAACTGCTCCCTGTGAAAAATTGCAGAGCAGATGAAGCACTACAGCTCAGTTTTCTGCGTGTTGATCTTGAAAACGCATCCTGCGTTTGCCGCTGGGCTTTTAATGTTGATGCGGACAGAGTAGAGAGCGGAATCTTTGCATACTGCCCAGTTTCCGCATGCAGATCGTACTCTTGCGAGATGTCGACAATGTTGCTCCATAGAGCTTCTTGAAACAGAATCTGGTCGAAAAACTTCTCTTGCTTCTGAGTCTTTGAGACAGCAGTCAGTAAGCAATTGTAGGCCTCGCAGCACGCAAACCTGATCGTCTCGCTCACATCCCCGTACACTTTTGTGACCATCTTGCTCGCGCATTTGCAAATCAGCATGGTAAACTCGCGACCCTTGCCATTTGAATGACCCAGGAACGCAGTGTTGACTTCATTGCGGATGAACTCGGGATCTGCCAGCCGGAAAAGTATTTCCACGAGAGCAAACGCCACAGCTGCACTGAAGAAGCTTCCCGCCGAACTGATCTCTGCTGAGTCTGCAATGAGTGTCGAGAGTTTGCTGATCATTACCACCTTGGACGAGGGCGAACCGGTCTCCGATAAGAAAAATGTCTTCAGCACGTTTACACTTTGTAGCTCCATCATCGGGGTAAACACGCACTCGAGCAATGTTTTGCGAATGACGATATCGACGGAAGTATCCAGCAAAATCTCGGCAAGCTCCAAGAGATCCGCAGCGTCACTTGCTTTGTTGTTCAATCCGCTCACGGTGGTCCCTTTGCTTGCTAGCTTCTCGGCAAAATTCGCCAAAGCCTGTGTCAGGTCATTTGCAAACAAATGCTGCGGCCCTTCTCTCAGACTTGGAAATAAAAGCTGCAAGAACTTGATGCAGTGGCTTTCTTCGATGATCAACAGCAGCTGGCGAAACAGTAAGCTGTACACGTCGTACTCCTTTGTACCATACTTGACATCGGTAGAAACGATCGGGAACTCGTCAGCCATAAAACATCCGAGCGTATCAATCAAGAGCTGAGTACTGCTACTGCTGAAATCGCCAGCAACAGCACTAGCATCTCGACTGCACTGGGTGAGAACGTTCAGCGTGTCCGCTTTCACCAAGTAGCTTGTATCACGGCGGTTGAGAAGATTGACGACTACATCTCGAATGTCAGGGAGAGGACCAATGCGCAAGATATCTTGCATATTCTTGGAGCAGCCACCGTAGATCTCAACAAGATGAAGGAGAACTTGCAGTGCCACGCGCTGATGTTGTAAATTGAAGTCGCTGAGCTGGATACTCTGCACAAATCGCTTCGCTCTTGGCAGCAACTGCTCTGTGAATTCGTCCCACTCTGGTGACGCTGGTCGAAAAAGCTGCAGGTTCGCCACTGCGCCTAGTACGTCGGCTAGCAGCGCGAGCACTTGAGAATCGTCCAGGGCTTTCTCAATTAGATGACCAGAGCTTTCCTTCCAGATTCCACTCAACGGTAGAAACACCACGATCTCGTTGTAGATTGCTGCAAACTGTTTTCTCGATTCTGGATCTTGGTACGCACGAGCTATATCCCATCCACAGAGCAAAGCCGCCTGCAAATAACAACCATTAGATATCCATCACTGTGCTCCTGATCATTTGAAGATGCGCCAAACTTACTTTGAGCGCGACTAAAGCGACACGATCGCGATGAGCAGGAGCCGAAATTGTCTGAATCGACTTCAACGCTGCATCCGCGAATGTCTGCCGGTATCGTTCTGCTTGCGCGTAATCCAAAATGCCGGGCTCTAGCAGCTACAATTGCATTTCCAAACGTGGGTGTGAGGCAACAAGTCAAGCATGAGCAGGTATATCAGTCATATAAATTGCTGTCAGCTTACCTGAATCAGGAACGCACTCACTGAATGAACAGTAGACGATGCTTCTTCGTTACTGGTCGAGCCGTGCAATTGGTCCAGCGAGTATACCATTGGCTCCAAGGTTGTCAGTGCAATCTTTCGCAGCTCACCCGTAAAGGAGCTTTCGCTTCTCATTACCAGAGAGCAAAAATCCCTCGTGTCTTTGATGTTAGAAGCGTTCACGTTCCACTGCGAGAGTTTGTCATCAGCAAAGAATTGGATGATTCTCCGTGTCAGTTTTTCTTGAAATTCGCGGTCCTCAGTATCGACAAGCCAGAATAATGACTCAGACTTTCCACCGAATGCTGGAGTGATCAGGCGACAGAGTGACGCCAGCGCAGCACCATATGATTCAATCAGGTGCTTGTGGCGCAGGTACTCCGCTGCGTCTGAATCCTCCACATGTAGCGCAGGGTATTCGAAGCTCAAGAAATTACCGATCGCCCATGCGAATGTATGCTGCTCTCGAGAGTTGGCGGAGCCGTCATGAAGCGGATCATTCTTGCGCTTCAACTTCCCTTTGCTCGCTTTGTCGGACTTTCTTGAGAAGATAGCACCAGCTTCGCTTCCCAAAAGCTGGCTGCACCATGCATACGATTCCACAGACGCGGCAAACTGCTTCATCCAATCGATTGTCCCATGTATATCTTCAGTATTTCCTCCCGACGAGTTCAACATCCGAGCCAGCGAGTTCATCGGAGCGAGCATATCAGCGATGTCCACACCATTCGCTGAGTAGTTCAAAATCCATTTCTTGCACCCCGCGCCGTTGACCAGAGACGCAAACGATACGAAGAGCTTTTGGCAGGTTTCACGAAATGCACGTTCTCGTTTCATCGACTGACTGAACAGCCATTCAACCATGTCTTCGAGACCTGTGTCTCCGTCGGCGCTGTTGTTTGCTGCTTTCTTCTTGAGAAACAAGTGGGGAAATCGCGCGATTGCTCTTTCCAATTTGGAGACTGCACGCTGAATGATCCCTGTCGCGATCTCCATACCGCCACGCCCATTCTGGTCGTCACGGTCACATAGCCGTAGCGAGTATAGAAATGTCTTGACGCAGCGAAGTGCAAACGCGCTGATGATCTCGCTGTTGTTTGGATTCAGTGATCGCATGACGTAGTTAATCGCCGTCGCTGCACCAATCCGCTGAATCGAGCTTGGATGCCGACAAAGCGAGAAAAGCCGCTCAAACACAACCTCGGCCTTTGCAACCCTGCGTTCCGGTTTGTCTTCATGCTCGATCGATGAGCTCAGCACTGCAGCAAGCGCCTTTCCGGAAATCTCTCGAACAGCATTGTTTCCTGCCTGCGACAGCCCAATCACCAACTCGTCGAGGAGCATAGAAAATTCAAATGGATAGATTTCGCTTGAGCTGCACAGCCAGCGAATCACTTGGAAAAGCAATGGCTCGAACAGTGATCGGCAAACCTTTTCAGGATCAGTCGCCAATACGAGAACGGTCGGAAACGCCTTCTTCCAGATCTGGTAAAACACGGATTTGCTCTCGCTCGAATGCGGGTGCGTCGCTGTTTTTCCGCACAAAAAGCACACCAGTGCATGGTACGTCTCGCATGCACCGATTTTGATTTGACGGTCGGTACTGTGCACTGCCAAGTCTCCTGTTTGCGCCATTATCGTGTCGAGGGTCAAAGAGATCGACGTGTCGCTCAGCTCCACTGCCAATTGGAATTGAGGAACAGCATAGCGACCAGCAGCAGCAGATTCGCTTTCGTCTGAGGAAGTGTTTAGTTTGCTGACAAGCAAAGAGCCAATTCCACCCGTGTTTCCTAGAAACACCAAGATGCGACGCTGCAGTTTCCCAAGCTCCGTGACTCCCTCTTCATCCGTCGAGGAAAGAGTATTCTTTGCAGCAGTGGGTAGGCTTGATGGTTGCTGCTCCGTGGCTCCATCCGATCGACTCAAATACGGTGACAGCAGTGGAACTGCAGCTGGTAAAACCGCTTCCAGTTGGCCCGGGCAAACCTTGAGCCATCTCTCGAGCGCCGTGACACCGATTTCAGCTGCTGGAAGATACGATTTCCCAATAGCCAGCGTCGCCAGTAACGCCGGAGTCACTTCATCCACGCTGATTAACGACAACGGCGTCGATAAGACAAACTCGGCAGATGCAACAAGTAGCTCATCCTTGTGAAAGCGCAGCTGTCCGCAGACTTTCCGGACGAAGATTGAGTACTCTTCTCGTAGTCCAAGGGTATTGCCAGCTAGGAAGCCTTGACCATGCATGTCTGCTTTGGGCTCAAAATACGTGAGCTCTTCAGCAAGTCGGCCAACAACCGTCCCAATATGGTAAAAGCTCGAGACCAGCGGAAGTTGCTCGGATCGTTGGATAGTGAACTGAATCAACAACGAGACCTAAACAGCGTAAAAACAAATAAAACATCTTGAGTACAAAAGTTACCCCAAAAGGACGAAGAGAGTACTGAAACCAAGAAATCTGATATAACAACTCACCCACGGAAAAACCGATCTTCGGGACAGCTTTGGCACGATTCGTTTGAAAAACTCCGTTAAATTCAGCATGATTGTGTGATCTCGAGGAACGCATGGCTAAATGGGGTAGTACACAAGCAGAAGGTTAGAGCTAATTCAGCGACAGCGGGCAAACACATTCGTTTTCTCACTCACCTTGTACCCGCCAAAGTCTTTTGCGCTATTGGATGTCTCCAAATCGTAGCTGTAAGAAAGATCGAGGTGAGAGACAACTCGAAGAATGCACTTGATCAACGAGTTCAGTAGCTCCTGCTTCAACCCCGACTTCGATTTTGCCTTGTCTGTTGCTGATTGAGTCACCGACGGTCCTTGGTGATCTAGCACAGGCGTCCAAGGGACTCGAAGCAGTCCGACCCAAAACTCTTCGTAGTCATATAAGAGTCTTGTTTCGATGTTGCCGGTTTCTGGGTGGTATAACGTCAACTGTATCCAGCACGAACCGTAGGGAATGAGCGCATGTAAGCATCATTTCAAGATATATCAACTCTTCAATGGTACGTACATTGTCATCTGACTCAGTGATGTTCGAGATTGTCAGCAGCAACGTATAGTAGACAAAGCGATCTGCGAGTAGCTTGAGAACCGTGCGCTTCGACACCGCCTCAAAGATCTGTAAGACAGACTTGTAAATGTAGTGCTTTGTTTTCCACACACACCGAGGATACGCAGCCATAACATGGCACAGCAAGTCACCAATGAAGTTCACAAATCCATCCTTCAGTGGTGTTGATTGATTCTGGAGTCAATACACATGGGGCAAGCAAGTATTAGTCCACACCTTGATTGATACAACAAGCAGCCTCAACCTTGGGACTTCATGCTCACCTGTCGGGCGAAGTGTCCCATGCACTCAAGATACTGGGAGACGATCGACCACTTCATCGCAGTTGCTTTTGCGTCCAACGCAAGTAGGTTTTCACCATAATTCTTCAGTCTGTCTTCAATTTTTGTGAACCCGGAATCGTCCAGAAACACTTGGACGCAGCGTGAGAGCCTACCGAGGCACTGCAGTGCAAATGCCATGGTGACACTGGAGGCGTCTGGGTTATTCAGCACCGGCAAAATTTCCTTGATCACTCGGTTGAAGGCTTTTTTGTTGACGTCGTTTTTGTTTTCCGCCATGGACTCACACATGATGTCTAACACTCCACTAGAAGACGCAAACGAATGCTCTTTGATCTGTCATAATCCCCCATAAACAATAGGAGAGCATTAGTAGCTGCTTTTTCAAGCCCTCACACAGAATGGTATAGTGGACTTACAGTCTTGTTCTCACTTGTGCAGCAGAACCTCATGTAGAAGAACCACATGTAGCCGTTCGAACCGATCTCCTCCCGAAACTTGTCGCAATTCTCGGATAGGAACAATAGCGCAGACTTTGTCACTTGGTACCGGGACAATTGTCCGTCCACTGTAGTCGCGAGCACTGTGTTTAAATATCTACAAAGGGTGCAGCAGCGAAAAATATGATGAGGCTTCAACCGACCACGAGTGTATCTTCACTTTTTTCGCACGTACGAGTAGATTTTCCGGCGCTTGCCCGCATGCTTGTGGTACCGATCAGGCTCAAATACCAGGAGACGCCCGAGCGTGAACAGCAGACCTTTCACCACGAGCATCTCTGGCGCGTTCGTATTGAACTGCTTGTCGAGAGAATCCTCCACCCAGTCAATCAACTGCGGGTACGCTGGTTCGACGTCGACTGGGAATCGCTTGGCGAGATGCCCAATCACTTCTACGGCCAGTCCCTTGTAAACCACACATAACAACAGCAGCGTTTCACGTTAGTCACTTCTGCTACTCAAAAGCTCCAACTTAAGGGTATGCGGGCTCACTTTGGCCGTTTGCGTGACTTTTGCAAATTTGAGGTCGTAGAACAGCTTGTCGATGTACGAGCCTGGCTGAATATCTACATTAGAGATGAGGTTCCCGCAGTATTTTAACGCACTAATCACCACCTGTCAGGAGTAACAAACAAAGATGACACAGAACGTGAGCGTAAAGAGCATGTCAAGGACGTAAGACGCGTAACAAAACCAATCAAGTGCTGCTTCACATTTCATACCGAAAAGGCTTCTGCGCGCACTTTGTTGGATGCGTCGGCGCGCGCCATCAGCTGGCATCTCGTCACGAGCGCGACAACCTGCTTCTTCAGCACCGCGGCGTTGGTCCCATAAAGCTTCAAGAACATCGCGAGCATCTGCAGGACTTTCTCTCTCGCGTGCGCGATCTCTTTTTTGCGCATGTCGTCGCCTGTGTGCGCGCTCGTGTCCAGAAATGCGATGAGACTGGGCGGATCTGCGCTCTGGAAGAGCAGTAACGTGCACTGCTGCGCCGCGGCGCGCGACTGCACCATAGCGCTGACCACCGCGCTCTGCAGATGCTCAAGCATCTCGTCGGTGCTCTCAACCGCATTCTGCAGCTCCAGGAACGCCGTGAGGTCTTTCAGGCGCTCGCGAATGCGCTCCGTCATGGCTACTGCTCGCCGCCTTGTTGGCTTCTCTTTGTACTTTGCTGGTCTACGAGACTTTCGTGGTGTGGAGGTGGACTTCAACTGTTGCAGTTAAAATCGCGCGGGAATGACAGTCTCTCTAAGTACGACTGCCTTGATAAAGTACGAAACGGGTTCAACGACCCTCGTTGTCCGTAATTTGTCATTTCGAAATTGGTTCAATTTATTAAATTAAGTGCGTTAATCCTGGTTTTCAAACTCAAATTTGCGTTGACTTCAAATTTGTAGAGCAGAGTTATTGTGACTTCGTACTTTCGCGACCTCACGGTAAAGTTCGATCCGTTTAAGTTCGATCAGTGATGACAAAGAACGGAAATTTGCATTGACAACAGGAACAAGCCAACAGCCCAGCAGCAGCGCACAAGATGGCGGAGAAGAAGGCGAGCGACGCTGGCGCAAGCAGCGATATGACGAATGCGGACTTTGCGCGCATCTTCCGTCAGCAAGCGCGTGCAGAGGATTCGACCGAAAGCGCAGACACAGCAGAGGACGAGGATGCGCAGCCGCGAGGATTTGGATTCGGCGCGACACGCAGAGACTTCATGATGCGAGGAAGTCCGTCGCTTGGAGGCAATGGCATGCGAGTGCAACAGCAGCAGCAGCAACGGGATGAAGATGAAGAGTCCAGTGTGCAGCGTGAAGGTCTTGGCATCGGCGCAGGCGCGAGTGCTGGCGCTGGTGGGATCGGATTCCAGGGGTTCGCGCGCCAGAGCGACACCAGCCAAGAGCAAGAGACGACGAAGAAAGAGCCGCCCGCGATGAGCAAGGCGCAGCTCGCCAGTATGGGCAAGTGGGAGAAGCACACCAAGGGCTTCGGCATGAAGATGCTCGCGAAAATGGGCTTCAAGGGCAGGTTAGGTAAAGATGAGCGCGGGGTGTCGTCCACGGTCGAGGTCGTGCAGCGACCCGCGCTGATGGGTATTGGGTACGGAAACTTCACGGAAGCGAGTGCTTTGAAGCACAACCGGAAGCTCCAGCGAGAGCTCAAGGGCGAGACTGTGGAGGACGAAGCAGCGCGCAAGCGACAGGAAGCAGAGGCGCTGGACGAAGACGACTCGCTCTGGCGCAAGCGGAAAGCTCCGGTTGGAGCTCCAAAGAAGTACAAGCGCGCAGCTGACGTGAGCCACGAAGTGCATGTTGCGAACAAGAAGAGGCGCAGCGATGTGATTCTGGACATGCGCGGACCGGACGTGCGCGTGCTCTCGAATGTATCAGATGCGTACGACGTGGACGCCCAGAAAGTGGAAGCTGCGAAGCCCAAGATCGGCGAGGAGCTGATCTTCAACGTGCGTATGGTGGTGAACTTGGCGCAGGGTCAGATCTACGACCTCACGTCGAAAGTCGATCGAAGCACTGAGAACGTGAAGGGCTTGAAGAAAGAGGCAAAGATCATCCAGTCACAGGTTGAGATGGAGAGTGTTCGACTGCGGCACATTGACGCGATGATGCGCTGCATGAAGCAGCTCGAACAAGAAGCCGACGCCGCACTCGAGAGCCACGACGTCGGAGGCATCGTGACACTGCTGAGCGATATCCGCGAGGCGTTCCCACAGGAATTTGAAGCGTATAAGTTGCACCAGCTCGTGTCTGCGCTCTGCATTCCTCCTTTGAAGGCGTTGCTGCAGTCAGCGTCCAATCTGTCGAAGCTGAGCTCGAGAGCCACGATTGTCCAGCAGTATCGGCTGATCCAAGTCTTTCTGTTGGAGGTACCCAGCGGCAACAAGAATAGCAAAGGAGGCAGTTGCGGCAGTGTGTTCCACAACATCCACGAAAAGGTGAATTCTGCGGGTGAAGACATCTACAATTTCATCCTGGAAGAGACGCTGTGGCCGGCCGTGAGCCAGTTCGTGACGTACCAATGGAGCGTGAAAGAATCGCCCGAAGAGTGCATTGACTTGTTTGAGCTCTTCCGACCGCATCTCTCCTGGGGCTTTGAGAAAGCTTTCTTGCACCAGCTGGTGCTGCTGCGTCTCAAGAAAGAGTGCCAGCGGTGGAACCCACAGACCGACACGACGCTGATCCACGACTGGCTGCTACCGTGGGTGCCGTTCCTGGGCGACGCCATGCAGTCGCTGTACCCAGACATCCGCCTCACGCTTGCTAACGCGCTCAACCAGTGGCACCCGTCAGATCTGTCCGTGCTCGTGGTGCTCTCACCGTGGAAAGACGTGTGGGGCGAGCACGAGTACGCCAAGTTCACGCACCGCCACGTGGTGCGCAAGCTCGTGCGGTGTCTGCACCGCGACTTTGAGATCAACCCGCAGAAGCAGTCGCTCGAGGCGCTGACGTGGATACTTGCGTGGAAAGAGCACTTGCCGGAGCGCCAGTTCATCGCGCTATTTGAAGGCGAGTTCTTCCCGCAATGGCTCAAGGTGTTGCATCGGTGGGTCGCTGGTGCCGAGTCGCCGAACCTCATGGAGTTGGAGAAATGGTATCGCGGCTGGAAAGGGTTCTTCGACAAGCAGCAGCTGGTGCAGCACCGCCGCTTGCTGGTGCACTTCCACGGTGCGCTCGTGCTTCTCGAGGCAGCGTCTGATAA
Source organism: Globisporangium cylindrosporum (assembly GCA_038050675.1). NCBI lineage: Eukaryota > Oomycota > Peronosporomycetes > Pythiales > Pythiaceae > Globisporangium > Globisporangium cylindrosporum. Next base: position 7,031 of record JALBZD010000596.1, on the reverse strand, counting down.
TTATTTCAGGCAGCAACAAGAGGAGGGGGAAGGTGAGAAGAGCATAGGTAACAACATCCCGAAGCTGAACAAAAACGCACCGACAAGCTACCAAGATGCACTCGTGAAGGCTCACGAAGAAGACCCGACTGCAGAGGACGGAATCAGCTCTGCAAACGACAACGAGGGTGGCAGTCGTAGGCCAGAAGAACCAGCAATATCGTTCGAGCAGCAGAAAAAGAAAAAGGCGGCGCACCACGCCGTTGGGCTGAAGGACGTGATCGAGAACCTGGCGATCGCGCACAACGTCATGTTCATGCCCAAGGGCCTGCACGACGGCCAGCAGGTGTACCTCTTCGGCAAGTACCACATTCTAATCGAGCAGGGCGTCGTGTTTATGGAAAAGGCCAAGGGTTCCTTCCACCCCGTTGACATTGAGCTGCTGCTAGAGTGATAGAAGTAATTATCTATGGGGAAGAGCTTACTGGCTTTGGGAGATAATAAATGACGCAATCTGTGCCGAATAAACGGCTCAAACATGAAGAGTGAAAAGCCCCGAGTCCATCTCGTACGGTAAGTTCAGCGAGTGCTGTTGGGGTGCACATGCATGACACATCCTGAGCTATGTGCTTCGTCGCTTGGACTGGTCTCTGTATATTGTTTGTGTCGTTTTACATCTTTATGGGCATTCCAGTAGCAAATGTGCAAATGTGCATATCTAATAGGCTTCCTTCCTGTTACCCCAGTCCAAGTTCCAATCACTTCCGTCGTTCATCGCCAATTGAGCAGCCCACGGTGTGTTGAATGCGACTATCCTTCTCAACACCACCATGCTTCTCTCCTTACCACTGACGACGACCGCCGTTCGACGACACCGGCTCGTTGCGGTAGCGACTGCTGCTGCTGCTGCTGTCGGGATAACGGCGGTCGCCTCCAGCACCATCAGTGCTGCGGTAGTTGCTGCTGTTGTCCCCTCCGCGGCGGTCGTCCCAGCGTGACTCATAACGACGTTCGCCTCCTCCTTCACGCTGGTACGACGAGCTCGGACGCTGCGCAAACGGCGCGCTGCTGCTCTCCGGACGATGGTACGACGACGAGCTGCCAGCCGCAGGTCGCGAAGCCGACGCGCTCGGAGGCGCCACCAGCGCCTTCATCTTGAAAAACTGCAGCGCCTGCGACAGAGTCGGCAGGATCGACGACTCAATGCGACCGAAGAAACGGAAGCCGCCAGACTTGACTTCCATGTGACAGCTGTGTGGGGTCGTGCGCGCGATGAACGTGATCGAGAAGCAACCCGGAAATTTGTTGTACACGTGCAGCGTGTACGGAATGCGCGACGGATGCGCTTTCTTCTGCTTGATCAGGTCTTCGTGCACCTCTTCGAGCGACATGTTCTTGAAGTACTTGTAGCGCAGCACTTCGTCCACAAGTTCGTTCATTGGGTCAACAAAGCGTGCGATCAGCTCGTCGATGTTTTCGTAAGGTTCTTCCTTGATCACGAGTGTCTGGCCGATACGCGCCTCCGACGGTTTGTTCTTCTCTTCAATGTCGAAATGGCGGTACACGCCGTCCATCATCTTCCACGTCAGCGTCAGGTGGTCAGAGCCCAGCGTACTCGGACGCAGAACTACATCGCCCACAGGCTGCTCTCGCAAGTATTGCATGGCCGTTTGGCAGTTGATGTTGCGGAACAGCGGGTGCGCGATCTGTCGCTTCTTTCGCTTTGGCGCGAGCCCACTCGTGCGCACGTCACTGGCGCCAGGCTTGTCGTCTTCAATCGCGAGCTGGTTCACCAGACGATCGATGCGTGCGACACTGTCTTCCACAATCTGCTTCTGGTTGGCGTATCTCGGCAGCTGGTCTGAGTTAAAGCACATCGACACGTCGATCAGTGAACGCTGATTGCAGCCGAGCTGGATTTCATAGCGTCCGTGCGGGTCTGGCTGGAAGCGTAAGATCTTGGCGTTCACAGTCACACCCTTGGGGAAGGTCTGGGATCGCACCTCCGACATGTAGTCTGGCAGCAGATCGCGGCGCAGGCTGGATCGAATGCCGCTCTGAAGTCGCACACGCACGAAATCGCCCGACATGTGCAACAACGTGCACGGCACGATCATTCCCAGACGGAGCGTATCCTTCGTCTCGCCGTTCAGCAAGAAGAAGAGTTCTTCATCCTTTGGCACCTGGTACTTCTCGCGCTTGTCAAAGTACGGGTAACGGAGCTCTCGCTTGATGTACTCCAGCGTTAGCAGCTTCGGTCCCTTCTTCTGTAGTTCAAGTCGACTCGCGTATGCTGGCAAGTCGAGCTCCGCCAGCGCATCTTGGATATCCGCATCGTCCAACCGCTTGTTTGGAGGCGCCTTGCGACTGCGAATAGCCGAAGCAGACTGGAACATGGTGTCTTCCACAGCGAACGAGTACTGGTTCGGATCGTACATGTCGATCGTCGAGTTGTTGTTCGCATCGCCACACATCTTCACCGCCATGTAGTAGCTCTCAGGGTGGATTCGCGTATCGTCTAGCGGGTTCAGCGGCAAATCCTTTAGCGCATCGCGCTCGCGGATACGAACAAAGCCGGCGCAGTTGCGGTACACGATCTTGCCCACAAATCCCTTAGAAAGCAGCTCTTGACGGCGGTCGATGTAGCTCTTCGCTCGCACCTTGTCCAGCACAGCAGCAGCCTTGACGGGACCCAAACCACAAATGAACTGCAGCTGGTACGAAGTGTGCTTGTGGTTCGCAAGCAAGTTGATGTCCACGCCGAACTTGTTGATGAGCTGGACGAAAACTCGGTCGTACTCCCTCAAAAGCGTATCTTTCACCAGCGAGTGTTGCATCAGGTTCACGTTCAGATACAGGAGCTCGCGGCCACGAGTTGGCTCGTCCAGCGACACATTCCCCCACATGGCACACAACTCGGATGCTGGGTTGCGCAGGTATCGGCCGAGACCAATGGCAGCTCGGACGGCTTCCGACTCCTCTGGGAACTCCAGCTCAGCGCGCTTTGAGCGACTGTACATGCTCGGAACATCATCCTTCAAGAACACAATGTCGAGGAAGTCACGACCGTCCTTAGTTCCAAAGCGAGCCGCATCCTGTCTCCCCAACTGGCGACGAAGCGCATCCACCAAATCACCCATGTCCATACACTTCATACCAGCAGAAATGTTGATCACTACGACGTGCGTGCGCGAGTGTTCCTGGAGAAACTTGTACAGCGTGTCAGTTAATTTCTGGATGTGTTTCTCTTCACGCCTGCAGTAACCCTGCGTCTTGTCGATCAGCTCTCCGTTCTCATCAAGTGCCACAATGTGCGCGATCGCATCCATGCCTCCTTCGATCCAGATCGAGATGATGAACGGATCAACTCCATCTGCTGGCTCGTATGGACGGACAGACAAGCGCTCCTTCATCGATTTACCGCACTCCTTCACAACCGCCTCGCGGGATGCAATGAGCAGGTCTCGCTTCAGCTCGTTCTCGAACGACGGAATCATGAAAGCATTGATGGCTTCCTGGAGGACCAAGTGACGCTGGGTCTGCCACTCTTCGTCGGAGTCATTGCCCGCTGCAAGGTAGATCGGCTCGAGCGGATCCAACAGGTCCTGCGCTTTGTCATTAATCACCGTGACTGTCAGCAATCCTTCTTTTTCTCCACGCACAACCTTCAGCCACAAGTCCTTGCTTTCGAAAACGTCGAGCACAGGCATGCCGACGAGGTACTGGATACCATGAGCGTAGTGAAACTCGTCGATCTCTTCTCTGCCCTTTACTGTCGCTTCGGTATACAAACGGGCGTTCTGGCGGTACAAGTCGCGGATGCACTTTCGAATGTTTGGCTCGGCTGCCACTTTGCTTGCTGCGATGTGTCGAGCACCCTTCATGACATCATCGACCGTTGGGAACTCCTTCGACGTGTACTTCTGCGAAAAAACACCTGGACTCTCTTCGGGGGTCGGCACGTCGCGCAACGAAAGATCATTCTCAATGCCGGCGACAATCCCACCCAGCACAGTCGCATTCATCGTGAACGCAACTGACAATGGACGCAATCCTGCCTTGGTGCAGATCTGGTAGAAGTTACGTCGCACAGGACGGCGGTACTTACGGTCGTTCGCAGAGAGCTCGCTCGACGCAGACTCTTGCGCATCCAAAGCAAAGAATTCCGACAAATCTTGGTAGACTTTCTCATTCGGGTTCTGGAAGAGGCGCTCGTAGCATTCACGCACAAATCGCGACTCTTTCGCACCTGCCGCGTCCACTGCGCGCTGAATTCCTGCTTGAAGAGACTTGCGCTTTCGGTCCAACTTGTCCCATTTCACGTCAAGATCCAGGATCTCGTACAGGTGCTCGGTGTGTAATCCCGCCACTTTCCAGTACTCCTTGTAGTATCGCTGCACAAACGCTGGCTCCAATTTCTCGTCATGGTAGAATCGCAGCACGTTATCAATGGCTGACACGATCTCTCCACGCGAAGCAGCAGGGTGGCGCTGACCTTTTCGCTCCATGCTCTTGATGATGAAATCACTGATCCATTCAGATTCCTCCGCTCGGTCTTCCGCATCAGGAAACTCACGGTCAGCGAAAATGTCCTGGTATCGTTCGGGAAGATCGCAATCACGCACAGAAATGATCTCCGGCGTCATCATGTGCTCTCGCAGCACGCTTGGCTCGAACTTCTCCAATAGCATCGCCTTCTTGGACTTTTGCACTGGTGCACTCGCATCGTTTTTCATACCGCGCGTGGCTTCGAGGAACGCATCCATGTCGCCGAAGAGCTCTTCGGCTTCCCCCATTTGGTATACGGATGGACCTTGCATCGACGACGGGAGTGGCTCCTGCTTGCGCCGACGGCGTGGCATTTCGCGTCCTTCTTCATCGTCGTCGACGATAAACTCGTCAATGTCATCACTCTCGTACTCGTCGTTGCCCAGGTAGTTGTTGTTGCGCGCTGGCGTCGAGTCTTCTTCTTCTTCGTCCGAGTCACCAAACATGCGGTAACTGAGCTCCCGCGACATCAAACCCGAGTCATCGCCCTTGCGTTTCTTCGACGATGAGCGTCCCATGTCGTCGTCGTCTTCGCTGTCGCTTCGCGTCGGACCGGCGTCCATGCCCATGTTTTCACGCACGAGCATGAGGTCTTCGTCGTCGATCTCTTCAACTTTCTGTTTCAAACGCTTGAGCTTTTTCTCTTTTTTCTTGCGACGGCGGCGATGTCGACCGCCATCATCATCCGATTCTTCCTCGTCGTCGAGATCGTCGACCACGAAGCCGTCGTTCTCGTACTCGTTCTTGTCTTCGCCGTCGTCGTCATCGTCGTCAGAATCATCCGAGTTGCCGCCACCTGCCGCGTCGTCATCGCTTTCCGACGCTTCATCTTCAATGAACGCCGACTTGGGGCGCTGCAACAACAGGCAAACCAAGTGTCCAATACATGAGCCACGAGTTGCTCGTATTCAACGGTCTACATGTTCATACGCACCTTCTCATCTTCATCTTCGTCGCTGTCTTCCACGATCTTAGATTTCTTCACTTTCTTTTTGGATTTCTTGCTCGACGCCTTGCTCAATTTGCGCTTCTTCACGGCCTTCTTTGACTGTGTCTCTGCGCCCGAGTCCGAATCTGACACTGTCGGCGACGCGCCTCCCAACGGTTCATCTGCACGATAAAGAAAAAACCATAAGACACAGCAGCAGCAAACACACAGAGATCACCATCACCACAGAGAGAGAGAGACACACACACACAGACGTTAATATACGCGCGGCCGTCACTACCACGAAGCATGACAGAGCCCGCACACATACCATCCGACGACGCCATGTTGCTCCTTTCTATCTGATCTTGTTTGTTTTTGCTGTTTCCGTTTCTTTTCTTTGCTTTTTCGCTCGTACTTGTGTGTGAAGGAGCTTTTAACCCAAGAAATGCGATCCGCCCTTTCCTTCTGTTGCAGGTGCTGAGGTGCTGCTGCTTGCTTGCGCACTCCGAGAAACGCGCGCAAGACTCTGACCACGCGCCTACACTGCTGCTTCGCGTGCGTGCGTGTGAGAGAGGAATCCGCCCTGTACCTGCGTGTGTCTGCTCGCCGATGACCAGGTGTCGTGTCCGCTCGCGCTTGCTCGCTCAGTCCCTGCCGATCGCTCGATCTTGCGCTTCCACCAACGAAAAGCCCGTTATGCGTGTGTTCAGGACAACTCCACCCCCCTTCCCCCCTTTCCCTCCAAAACGAGCCTTCTTATAGTGACTCATTAGAAAGACGCTATCATTTGCAGTATCTAAATTGCACCCGGTTATTTTGTTTAGAAAGGATTAGACATTTTAAATATAATCTTTTCTGAATAATAGAACTCGTGTGCTCCCACAATTTAGCCAATCAGAACCTCGCAGCTCCACTCAAGCCTCACAAAATGTACCATTCAATATGGTACATTTATGCCCATTTTTGAAATGTACTATTCTAAAGGGTACAGTACGGGTGCTGCCATGTCGAGAAGGAAAGATGGCGGAAATGCAATGGCTGAAGCGACGCTCGAGCAGATGGATCTTCTTCTATGGATGACAGGCCGGCCTGTCCAGCCCAATGAATAATGCGCGCGGAACCTCTCTATCAATAGACGTTCACGTGTGATACGCCGCGCAGTGTGTGAAGAGTGGTGGTGCGCGGATCTGCATTTCCTCGTAGGATCTGTTTGATCACCACGCCAGACCTAGCTTCTCCGCCTTGCTCGCCCATTGTAAACATTATGACGACGCGCTCGCGATGGTGCCGTTGCGCTTGGAGATTCATCGTGATTTTGTACGCGCTTCTGCTGTGCGCATGCCGCTTGAGTTCAGGTATGCACGCTCGATCAGCTGATGCGCTTTAGATCTGCGGAAGGTGCTGACTATGTGCGTCGTGTCGTGCTCATTTAATGTAGTGATTGGCGTCCACGATCCGCAATTGATGTGGTGCACAAGTCCATTGACGCCAGTATATATATCGACACCGAACGATGCGTGGATCGACGTCCCAGACACCAGCGTCGACGTGCAACTGACGAATGAAGCTCTGG
>JALBZD010000595.1:0-21310 GCA_038050675.1 Globisporangium cylindrosporum | reverse complement strand
TGGAAACCCCCCCCCCCCCCCCCCCAAACCATGACAGACCCTCTTCCGGAATGACGCTTGATGACCACCTGCTCTGGAAGCTTGCGATTGTGCTAGTAGCACTTCAGACCGTCCATGTTCCATTTTTTCTCGTCGGAAAACACCACCCGCGACCGCTTTGTGGGCTCCCAGTTGACCTTTTCTGCTGTTCACGATTGCCGGTTCTGCATGTGCAAGGAGTTCGTCTACGTTGTGCGCTTCATTTTCTTCCACTGCATGTCAAGATGGTTCTGAAGTGTGTGCTGGACGGTGCGAAGAGATGCCTCAGCGTTCATGTTGAATCTGGCTTGTGCTGAGCTTTTCTTACGCGTTGAAACGGAGCGGACGAGCTGGCGTGTCAATTGCTCGGTCGCTTTATTTAGTCTCCCAGACCGCGGTTTTGGTTTTTCTTCCCGCGTACCAGTAGCCACACGAGCCACACTTGATAGGCTTTGATTCACGCGCTGCAATCGCTCTCATCTTCATTCCTTGCGCGCGCAGCTCACGAATCACCTGCACATCTGCTTTAGCTAGCTTCGTCCCTCTTGCCATCAATCAGAGGAACTCCGAAGGGCTCCAAAATACGTGGTAGGACGACAAACGCTTGCGTTTTATTGTTTTCAAAACTGATCAGAAATTTGCACAAATTTGCAAGTATACTACCAATCTTACGAAACCATCCAAAGTCTGAAAATGCCTCTGATAATGAGTACGAGTCCATATTGCAGCTGGAAGAATGTTTGGAAAGTTCTGACCATATCATTGTTCGCCTTTTCATTTCCTCTCATTTGGGCCTCTTTTTGCTGCATTTGATGCAATTGGACAAGCAAAACCAAAAAAAGAAAATGCTCCCAAACTTTTGGCGCGCACTAAGTAATTGCCAACATTATTATATATCGCTGGGTTCCAGTGTATTGTAGTACCGAAAACAGCGATTGCAGTACCAGTAGCTTTGTTTGATATATACTTCGATCCTCAGTAAGTCAAAGCATCTGGTCGCAAACCTGCAGCACCTGCTCGGGCGTCATCGTGAAGATCTTGCAGACCTCGAGCATCGTCGTGATCTGCTCCATGCCACCCATGTCGTTCAGTTCGTTCTCGTCCATTAGCGCATTGCGGATCTCCTTCAGTTTCGACGGCTCCAACGCAAAGAGGTGCGTCAGATCCGAGGTCTTGTGCAAATACTTTCCCGATTTCGGAACGAAACGCTCGAGCACTAGCGTCAACGTCGCCATGTCGAACTCGAACTGCTGTCTTGCACGCAGTGGTAGAGTATGCATAGCGGCCTGACTGGAGTACGAGTCACCCAGCGAGCGCGAGACAACAATCTCAAAGAAGAGCTCGTCCAGCGCACTCGCAACGCTCTTCGCAAGCTGGGATTTGCACTCAGCGACGAGAACCTGCTTCGCGATCGTAAGCACGTGGTTCAAGAACGTGAAGCTGGGTCCGATCTCTGGTGATACATCTCCAAAAAATTCGAGCTCCGCTTGTTTTGAGCCCGCCGCATCGAAAAACAAACTGAAAGCACAAAACAAAAACACAAAAGCACATGTCAGTTAAAATTGTTCTCAAAGTCAAGAACAGCTTAGAGAATACGCATTTCGGTACCTCTGTTTGTACGGCCTGGCATCTCGCTGGAAGACGGAAAGAACCACATCCGCGACACTGTACTGCAACCGCTGGAGAAGCGACTTGAATTCTGCGATCTGACGCTCAAAAATGGAGCGCGAAAAGATCAACTCCTCTTCATCGTCAACTGCGGCAGCCGGCTCTTCGAGTATTATTGAGCCATCAAGTCTCGCTCCCTCACTCTCGAGAGGCTTCACCTCGTCTTCGACATTCTCAGAGCGTCCAAGCAGGTTCCGCATGGTCTTGGAGCCGACCGAGTACGCCGCAGAGAACGCCGCGGTAGGTCCGATCAAACTCCCCGGACCTGCGATCGCCTGACGCACGGCGACGGCTTCTTCTCGCGTAAGAACCGCATTGGACGCAGCCTGTGCGGCGTTCTTTAGCACCGACTTGGAGTACTCAAGGTGGATCTTCAGCACCTGGCTTCGCGATTTCTCCGACTGCACCACTTTCTTCGTCAGCTCGATGAACATGCTGCTCTGCTCCCACGCCGAGAGTAAATGGAGAATGTACTGCACGGCATTGATCACGACGCAGAGGTCACCAATCGCAGCCACCGACCGATTGCTCATCGTGCCATACACGTTGATCGCTCGCGCTTGGCTCTCGCACTCGCGCAGCATGTCCCTGAGCAGCAGGTGGTGCACCTGCGTGAGGTACAAGAACCGATGTTCTTCGCTCGCCATAAACGTAAATCTGCGACACATGAAGTCCAGTAGCGACGTGAAATGCAACACACCACGAGGCACACTTCGCTCAAAATCGTCCAACTCCAAAAGCTCCTCTCCTATGTCCTCAAAGCCAGAGATCGCCCACGCTTTCTTCTTGTCTTCAAAGATGACGCTCAACAGCATGTGCTTGGCGTAGTCCACGTCGACGCCCGTCCACGCGATGAAGACACTCATCTGCTCGGTGAACACATCTACACAGCGTGGAAACACCTTCCTGTTCGTGTTGGCGTACGAGGAGTACCCGAATTCATCGTCGATCGCCTGCTCAAAGAGCAGGACCTCATCGAGTGTGTGGCAGAATAGCGCTTTTTGCTATTGAAGATCGAGCATCACAGTGAATACGTCAGTGAGATACAATGGTCAGAAAACACTAAGTCAGCTCTCAAAACCCCAATACCCTACTTACCGAGATGAGACTTGGGATCTCCTTGCGCAATTTACGGTGCGCGGCTCGGACCAGTCCTCGTAGCAACAACACTTGCGCATCACAGCACGCCAAATGTGCGCTCTGCTTCTCCAGCTCTGGGTTGATCACGCTCTCGAGAAACGGCGCGTGCTCTCGCACTTGGGTCAGGATGTGACTGAAGACCCACTCGGGCTTCGCCAGATGGTTCGTCTGGCTCTCAGCACGCTCGAAGTGGTACCGAAAGCGCACGAGGATCGCGTTCAGCAGGGTCTGCATCGCCCAGAGCTCACTGTTTTCGCTTCCTTCTTGGAGGGGATTAGCCGAGCCAGCCTCCTGTTTACTGCCACTAGCGCTCTGCTGACTGAGCTGCAGGGTCAGTAAGTAGTAGAACGCACGACCGACTTCACTGACTTCTGCTTCCTATTACAGCAATAGCACCAAGAGCAGGCTCCCTCATCAGATGCAGGGATATACGAGCAGTCGAACCTGATGGCAATCGGACTGTACCTTATTCTCAATGTCCTTGTTTGTGAGCTCAGCCGGCCACGCAACGCTCTCCAGTGCGCTCTGCAGCTTCTCGAGCGCAAATATCTTCAGGTCCTGGGTGAGCGCGGCGATCCGGCGCTCGGCTTCACTCTTCAAACATGCCCACACAACCACAGATAGGACAGTTAGGACACTTCATAGCGTATCCGAGGACAATACAAATGCAGCTACAGTGCGGGTACATACCCGGATGTGCGAGTAGTCGAGTGGCAACGCGGCCACAAAACCTGTAAACTCCTGGAATGCGGTCAGCGCCTCACTCGTCGCCTGGATCGCGTGCTCCTTCGCGTGCTGACTGCGCTTCTCGACCTCCAGTGCCACATTAAAATATGCCTTGCGGGCTTCCAGGCGCTCCAGTTTGCGCTTTGCGGGAGCGACGAGCTCCGAGACAGCGCGGAAATGGTCCTCAGAGTCATGCAGCTCAGTCAGCAGGTCGTTCACGTCAAAGTGGATCGTCTGGATCTGCTCGTCGACTGTCGATTTACTGTCATCACTGCTACTCAGAGCCTGCAACTGCTGCTGCACCTGCGCGTCAAACGCTTGAAGCTGTGTGCTCGATACCTCAAACTCCTGCTGCATCTTTGTGTGCAGCGAGCGCAGGGCTTGCGAGACTTGCTCCCAGTCCAGCGCTTTCCCCACGCGGCGCTCCAGCTCGCGCTCTTCTCGCTCGATGGCCGCGTCGTCTGTGTCTGCCGCTGTGCTCGAGTGAGGATCGCTGTGGCTGCTGCTGGTGGTGGTAGAGGCGCTGCTGAGCAGGTCGATGTCGACGCGGCGCGGCGCAGTCGCGGGCACGCGCGCGAGGATCGCGTCGCTGAGCTTCATGAGCGTCTCGTGCGGCACCATTTTCCCTTTGGCTCGGCTTGTTGCTGTGTTCCCAGGATTTGTCCACGCGGCTTGATCCCGTTTAAGTGCGAACACACATTACAATTTTACCCATTGTTTTCAGTTTATAAAATGGAATTTAGTGACTGTGCACAGGCACTGACTATCAGCGGAGAGTAAATACATTACCCTCAATTCCAATGAATAAGCAGATCCAATATGGAGCACATTGGAATTGAAGGGGACGGCTGGAGATGAGGTGTAAAAAAAGCCAACATAAAATAGTTACTGTGTGTATTCCATACTCGAGATTTCGTCCTGTATGGAGGACTGACTGCGCTTCAATAGGGAAGCTACAGCCTACCCACTCAGTCATCACGACAATTTTGAGTGTTTCGATGTCTCGATCCGTGACACTGTGAGATTGAGCACACTAATGCATGCCAATCGATCGACTTGTCAGCGAGAAGCCCGGCGGGCGATGCTTCAGCTTCAGAGTTCCCCATCCTTGTTTGCGCAGCTACCTCATGCACACATGCAAAGGGGAGAGGCAACTCCGTTGACGCCTCCCTCTGCACGCATTCGCACGAGAGCAGAGCTTCCTCTTCTGGTTTGACACACACTATTGCATCGCGACGCTTCACTCGCACGCATGATGTCGAAAAGGAACGGTAACGCAGCGTCGGTCACCCAAGGCAACACCTTTGCCGCGAGCGATTACTGGCTGTAATTCCAACAAGCTCGCTCAACACCAGAGCCAGCGCAGGCGCTTTAGTGGCCGTTGTTGTGATCGCGGATCGATATGTGCAGGTGAATCATCGTTGCGACCTCCGCTTGCCACGATTGCAACGCACTCCTTATCAGCTCATAGTTGCTTGGGGATAAATCGACTTCAACGTTGTGATTTTTTGGCAAATCTCGGAGCGGTGGCGCGTCACGCATTACGCCCTCAACCAGCCAATCAAACCACTTGGTGAAGAAAGAACCCCGTGGGATTTTGATCATCACTCTGCGCGGTGGTTCCTGTCATCACGGCGACCATCAAGAGCTCTCTCTCTTGTGGCTTTGGCTGAAGCTCTCATGGCTCGCATCATTGGCCAGCATGACTCGCGAAAATGAAAACCCAGCGGGCACATGAAGCGAAATAAACGAGCTCACAAAGAGCTCTGGTACTGAAGCAGTCCTGTATTAACGTACTATCCTATACTAAAACTCTCTACTACTAATGATTGGGAAACAATGTCGTTAAACGTCAGATTCGACCACATCAACCAGCGGCAATAATGAGTAACAACGATGTGCGATTTCATCGATATTCTCTAATTCCCAACACCCACACTGTCTCAACGACACTCCCCTTTGCCACCCCGAGCGCACGGAAATGGGGAGTGGGAATAACTGGAGCGGTGTGAGATTATGACCCAGCGTCGCCTGGCAGCCAATGTGAGCGCGTTGATGATGGCCGTCTGCTCCAGTGTGCGTGCATTCCGTCTCCTGGGCAGTCAAATCAGCAGGTCCATTCGGGCATTCGGATGCAACACCCATCTCGCAACAACTTTCGCCAGGCTCCTCTACCACAAAAGTACAGTCATGCCTCTCATTAGTGACCAGGCAAAATCTGCTAATTTTCATCACTAATAGAAGGGTTTTTATTTTGAAAAGTATTACTGGAGACAGTAAAGTTTGATTTGGTTTGCATTACACAGCCAGCTGCCGGAGGGAAGGAGCACTGAGGCGGATCTTTTCCATGCTTTGGACAAGCTCACAGAAATCTTCATCAATGATCCCCGTGTGCCACCAACAATTGGCAACGGTACTCTTTCTAACCGACTGCGCGTTAGTCGAACGCGTGTCGTCGTCTTCGCCATCTTGTGTGTTTGGCGCTCTTCTCTTTGCGTTTTGAGTGTGATTTGCGCGCCAAAAGTGGATGATCACAATAAACAGTTTTTCAAAATATTGCGATCAAATAATAAAACTATTACATTTGAACGGTGATCACTAATGAGAGGTATGACTGTAGTTGGATCGGTCGGCTCGCGAGCCTTTCACGCGAGTCAGCGGCCGTTCAAGATCTGCGAAGAAGAGAGGGGGAGACGAGGCAGGGCCGGAGAAAGAAACGGTCTTCTGTTCCGCTAGGCAATTCTGTCTCAGGAACGGAGGGTCCGTTTTTTGTGCTCGTTTTTGTTTTTGCACCTAGTTCCCAAACAGACTTCAGCCGCGCAAGCAAGCAAAACAAGCAAATAATTTCTTGCGCGATCCTGGCTGACTTGTTTATTGCGTGTGCGCAAAACAAGCAAGTGCACACAAGCAAACATGCCCAGACACTACAGGCAGCTGGCGCACTTGAACGAGACACTCTACGGCGGCGTGTTCCTGTGCCAAGTTTCCTCTTCATCAGAAACGTCCTCCCACGAGAGACTCGCGGTGCTGAAGCTCGTGGACCTGCGCTGCGCCATGGCGATGCTCAACACGTGTCCACCAGAATGCGACGCCGACAACACTCTTCCAACCACACTTGGCAGCAGCAGCAGCTGTGGACGTGGCCTGGACGACCCGCGCCAGGAGAAGGCGGCGGCGAACCTGCTGCGGCGCACGGGCGGCCACCCGCACGTGGTGCAGTACCTAGACGACATGATCGTGGACGGCGTGCTCTACTTCGTCATGGAGTTCTGTCCCGGTGGCGACCTGTACGCGTACGTGAACCGCAGCGAGAACCAGAGCTACAACCAGGCAGACGTGGGTCGTCCTGCCACCAGCGTGGCACCGCTTGAAGCGCTTGTGATGACGCGTGAGATCGCGTCGGGGCTCCAGTTTCTCCATGTGAACCAGATCGCGCACCGCGACCTCTCGCTCGAGAACGTGCTGCTGCAGGACGGTGTGTGCAAGATCGCGGACTTTGGGCTCTCGACACGCGCCACACGCCGGTGCACCGAGAAAGTAGGCAAGGCGTATTACATGGCGCCCGAGGTGGCGGCAGCAACGGGTGGCATCGACAGCGTCGCGTACGACCCAAAGGCCGCCGACATGTGGTCACTCGGCATCGTCCTGTTCATCCTGCTCACCGGCTCGCCGCTCGTGCCGTCCGCGTCGGCCGAGGACAAGGCGTTCTACTCGTTCCAGCGCGTGGGGCTCTTTGGCGTGCTCAACGCCTGGGGTATGCACCACATCCCGCACGAGATGTGCAACCTGCTTAACGGACTGCTGCAGGTGAACCCTGCGGATCGCTACACAGTCGACCAGGTGCTGGAGCACGAAGCGTTCTCGCTACTGCTGGAAAATGAACAAATGGAGGAAATGGACACTGAACAGCAGATGCAGAGGACACCTAGCATGAGCTGCCACAAACAGGAGGAGAGTCAACCGCAGCAGCAGCGACGGACACGACGATCCACACGGAGAACGTCCGTAGACTTAGGCTTCACCGGCAGCTTAATAGAGGCCTGAGCCACAGTAGCCCGTGAACCCCCACATAATACACTATAACAACAACACACTAGAGAGCATGATAACATACAAATAGAGCCAACCCCACCACAATAGCCCACTCCCATTGTTGTTTAGACCCCCATACAAAACGCACCTATTCTTTTGTTCCAGCTTCCTCTCTCTCATTGTCGTCTACCAGCTACGGACACTTTTTGTGGATGAGCGCGGCGCCGTGCTCGGCGTACTCGGCCTTGGACATCCACATCTCGTGGAAGCTGCCGAGCGACGCGAGGATCGAGCCGCCCAGGAACGCGCCGATCTTGCGCTCTTGTGCATGCGCCGCGATCACTTTCACACGCAGGTTGCCTCCGAGCGTCCCGCCACCGCTGCCTCCACCTCCAGATGACGCCGACAGCGGCAGCTGGTACGTGCTGAGAGAGTTCACCACTTCGCGCTCGAGCCGCATAGGCATGTTTTCGAAACAGGAGCTCCCGCCCGTCAGGATGATGTTCTGGAAGAGCTCTTTGCGCAACTCGGCCTCGGTGGTCATGCCGCCCACGTCGCAGATGAACTCCGGTACCGAGATGCCGCGCTTTACGATACGCGCTGCCTCACTCTCAAACTCTTTCACAATGCCTGTGGATGGATCGCCGCTAGTCCCAGCTGCCGTGGCGTTCTCATGGCTGGGGCTCGACGCAGCGCTGGTCGCCGAGATGAAGTATTGCTCCGGTACGCTGAAGCGCTCCGTGCCCATGGCGATGACCGTCTTATCCGGTAGCTCGTAATTGATCATCGGTAGCTGCGCGTTCGCAACTTCGTCGAAGGCGCCGTCCGCGACGCGACAGAGCCCGCTCTCCTTGGCCTCCACGGCGTACGACCAGCACGCCGCAGCCCGGGACGCCGCAGTTCTCCTCGCGATTTCTTGACCTGGTGACGTTGGCGCGACCAGTAGAGCCGTCGCTGCCGAGCTCTTGAACTGGTGCTCGAGTTTCATACGTAAGAACGCGTCGAGGTCGTAGCCACCAAACACGTGGGTCTGGGACTTTGGGTACGCGAACGCGTAGCCTTCGTGCACGCTCGTGACGCTCGTGTACGTCGCGCCCATCTCCACGACCAGTCCGCTCGTGCGCGCGTTCGCGTAGCACGTGAGTACCGCACTCTTGGTGCAGAAGAGCGCTGGGATGCCCAGCTGCTCCATCAACACCTCCACCATCTGCTCGCGCGCCTTCAGGTTTGCCTTCTTAGTCGACACGCTTCCAGTCGTTGTGGTGGTGACGGGAGCGCCGTCACCCTTAGCGCCGTCCTTTGCGTCACCGCCGGCCGCTCCTAACCCCGATGATGCAGTCGCCTTTAGCGCCGCGATCTCCTCTGGAATCGGGAACGATCGCTCCACGAACAGTAGCGGGTGGTCGCTCATGCGCGTCTGCAGGCGCGCCGCCGACGTGTCGAAGAGCCACTGCGCGATCTGCTCCGGCTCCATCTCCATGCGCGCGGCGGCCTGTACTGCGGCCTCGGCGCGCTCAATTTCGTTGTGCAGGTCTGCGCCGTAGGATCCCGCAGTGGAGGACGGCAGCGCGCTCTCGTAGACGCGCGGGAAGTCCTCGCCGGCGTACCCGAACTTGCACTTGGCCGTGCCGTACTCGAACACAAGCGCGTCCAGGTCGTTGGCCTCCGCCAGCGTGTTCGAGTACGCCGAGCCGCCATGCCCGGCGCCAGCACCATCGCCTCCGCCTCTGCCGCCAGCGCCCTGTGGGCCGCCCGACGCGGCATCTTTCGCGCCGCCACCCGGACCACCGCGCTCTGAGCCGCTCACGTTCGTGTTGCCGCCACCAGCGTACATTCTTTGATTTGAATGTGTTGGGCTTTTGGCTTTAAGAGGTTGCAGTTTCGTACTTTAGAGGATACTGAATGTTGTTTTACGTTAAAAACGTTTTATTCGGTTTTGACGGAACTGGCGACAATTTCCGAGCGTGACAACTCAAGTGTCAGACAAAGGGGCGTGTGTGCCTTATGAGGTGAGAGTTGTTGCATGAACGAATGACTGGTAGATAGCTTGACGTCCGTCGAAGAGGTTTCGGTGAGCTGTGTCTACAGGCGGCAGGCCGCAGATGTGTGCTAGATGGCTACACTAGAGAAGATGTCTGTCGATGAGAGCATTATTATTGACGACTCGGAAGTTCGGACCCTTTGACACTTTCTCCTGGTTTTGGGGGGATTTTTGTTCACAAATTACGAATGCACGCACAAAGCTGTTGCATGAAATGGACCAGGATCCTAAGAGATATACAGAGTACAAATACGTTTGTGCAGAATGGATGGACACACTGACAACACCTTCACGGGCTCGGACTGACTTGGCTCTTGCGGCTTACTTGAGCGTGACGATCGCCACGTTGATGAATGGCGCTAGGAAGTAGATCACCACCATGAACACGACGCAGCAGAGACAACAGAGCACGCGGTTGCAGATTGACGGACCCAGCAGGTCGTTGAACACCTTGAACGGGTTGAGCGAGAACGACAGGCGACCCGCTGGCGGCGGCAGGTACGGCGAGTTGTTCGGTGCGGAGCGACCCTGGCCCACTGGCTGCGTCTTCGCCTTCTCCATCGGAACCAGTTCCATCGATACGCACACCTCGCCCATGTAGTTGCGCGTGTGCGTCTTGTGGTCGACGCTCTCGATCTTGATCCACTTGGCATCTGGAGGGTCGTCGTCGTCCCAGAGACCCGTCGCCTCCTTAATTTTCTTGACCGCCGCGTCGTCATCCGAAGTCGACTTCTTCTTCTTCTTCCGTGTCTCTTCGTCGTCTTCGAAGAACTGCACAGTCGTCTTCTGCTTGTACGCCTTCTGGAAGTACGACCCGAGGTCAAGCATCGCCTCGCCGATCGCGTCGTTCGCCGTGAACACGTCCTTGTCCCAGCCCTGGATGTGGAAGTATGGCGTCTTCGTGTTCGGTTGCTTGTGGCCCAGCACAATCGGGAACTTCATGCGCCAGTTGAACGACCCCTTGCCCTTCTTCGCGCGCCAGTGGATATCGGTCTCCTGGTAGTCAGACCCCTCCATCCAACAGCGGAAGAACAGGTCGTTCATGTCCTCAGCCTCGTCGAAAGACGGAACGTTGCGAGCCTTCCACACGATCACACGGAGTTCCATGTCCACAGGAGGTGGCAGAGAAATGTCGATCGGAGCGTACTCGTGCGCCTGGGTCGGAGTCAGGATATCGATCCACAGCTTGATCGTTCCCATCGGCGCCTTGGACGTTGGAATGTTGAGCGTGCGAATCTCCAGTGGCTTCAAGCGCAGGCGGCTGGAGGTTTCGTACATCTTGCCCATATCTTGCCATCTCTGATCAAATAGTCGGTCCTCCAAATCAATTGTCGTGCTTCCGATGAGATCATCACCACCGATGAAGTCATGGTCCATCGCTTCAATCGTCAAGATGCTCGCACCAGGCAGCGACGCGCTGATCGTGTACATCTTGTAGAAGTCTGGATCTGTGGTATCATCAATGTAGTTCTTTCGATCGTCGACCTTCTGCTTGCCCAGCTTGAGGCGCAAGTAAGGGTCGGACTTGCCTGGTCGCCCGTTCAGACCCAAATCCATCGGCGCAAAGCCCACTCCGTCCAGCACGTAAACGCGAACTTCGTACGGCAGCGGCTTCAGCAGGCGCTCGAAATCCAGAAGAGGCTTCTCGTCTTCGCGCTCGATGACGCGGATCAATCCCTTGAAATGGCCCGAAATCTTGTACATGCCATCACCGCCGATCGATGGAGGCTTCTTCTTCTTGAAAATGTTCAGCGCAGCCAACATCGACTGCTTCTTCTGTTTCTGACCGATGTGAAGAGCGTACTTCTCAAACGGTGTGCTCTTGAGCTCCGATTCCAAATCGCCATCGAGAAGCTGGCGGTATTTCAAGTATTTTTTCATCTTTTCGTCATCATCGTCCTCTTGGTTGCTCGAGCGGCGAGACGAAGCGTCATCAAAGTTCCCAGCGGCATCAAAGTCGACTCCCATGCTCTTGAGCGCGCCGAACACACCAGCTCCATTGTCAACCGAGTCCAGATCATCCCTGTCACCACCCATCAAAGGAGACTCCTCATCAAACTCGTCCGCCGTTTCCAGCTCGATCTCAGCAAATGCGTCGCTTTGAGGAGGACGGTAATGCTTCGACCACGGGATCTTCGAATTCATTTCGACAGACGCCGACGCGATGATCGGAGTCTGGAAGCCACCGAGACGCGTGTCCTTGACAATAATGTTCAAGCGTGGAGCAAAGTGCGCGTTCTCTGGCAGCTCCACCTCCTTCAAGATACGCTGCAAGAAGTTCGGGTTGCTGCCGGACGGTCTCTTGGACTTTTCAGTGATCATTTCCTGCGACGCGTGGTCTTTGCCACCGAGAACAAACTCGACGAACGGCAGCTGAATCGGCAGGAACTGGAACGGCTCCATGTTGCGCAGTCCCAAGACTGTAATTTCAATGAACGCTTTGCGAGTCTTCGGCGCAATCGATGCAGACTGCGGCACGCGCTCATCTGGGAACTGCTTGCGGATAAGTTCGAGCGAGGCTAAGATTTCTCCCTCGCTGTCGCCAGGCTCTTGGAACATGAGAGGGTACCACTTTGGATCTGGAAGCGTTGCCAGCTTGCCGTCAGCAAGCTGCTCCGAGCTTCGAATGTGAGCATCGGACAGGTTGAGAGCCACCAATCCG
This sequence comes from Globisporangium cylindrosporum, assembly GCA_038050675.1. Lineage (NCBI taxonomy): Eukaryota > Oomycota > Peronosporomycetes > Pythiales > Pythiaceae > Globisporangium > Globisporangium cylindrosporum. Next base: position 9,023 of record JALBZD010000595.1, on the reverse strand, counting down.
ACAAAGTCGTTCGAGTCGAACTCATCGTAATCCATCACGCGCAGCATCACCTGAGGCGCGTACTTGAGCTCGGGGAGGTTGATGTCGTAGTAAATGGTTTCATACCATACCGGGTCTCTTGTTTTTCTCTTCTTCGAGGTCTCTTTTGCTTTCTCGCCCAAGCACCGCACAACAAGGTACGGGTCCAGGAGACCATTCGAATCGGCTGGCGGTAATCTGCGGCCCTGATACACATGAACACGAAGCTGGTATGGAACACGCTTATTGACGGCATCCAAGTCAGCACGGTCCCACGGCGTCCTGATCGCCTCCTCTTGGGTTCCGAAACCTAGGCGAACGAGCACATTTCCAGGGAACTCGTCATCCTTCAGCGCGTCGATAGAAGAATCCTCTTTCATGGAGATCCACTGAACAGTGCTGTTGAAGCCACCATAGTCATCCATAAGCTCTTTCGCAGTGAAGCGACGGTAGCAGATCGGCTTTCGGTTATCACCTTCTCCCTTGCACAGGTAAAGGAAAATATCTGGGACTTGGGAAAGGTCTTCAGGAAGAAGCATGGGCTCACTCTCATCCATATCGTTCCATTCCACGACACCATTCAAGTTCTTTGCGCGCGACGACTTGAGCTCCCACAGTCTACACGTCATCACCAACTGCATCTTTGAGTTCTGACCAAAGTTCTTCGGGCTCAAGAACTTCGGCACTTCACTTCCGCAAACGAAGTGGGCACGCATTCTGTAGAGACACTCGCGTGGGTACAAGTCGCGAGGTAGCCGCTTGACATTTCTCTTTTGGTTCACTTCATCGAACTCGTTATCTTCGTTGTCGAGGATGCGCAAGCTCATCAAGATGCGTCCTCGGTACGTAGACGCGATATCTGGGTACATGTTCATCTGTTTTTTCATCGAATCACCAAGCTCCACCTTGTTGTGACGCAATGGGGCTCCGTAAATGTTGGTCCAGAATGGCGGGATCTTGCCATCTAAAGCCTTCACCATCTTCAAGCTCTGGCTCACGTGACCAACCACTTCATCGGAACCAACTTGATCCCAATCCCAGACCCCGAAGCTGATAGCGTCAGCCATCGAAGGTTCGCGAACGACCATCATCAGCTCTTCGTTAAAACTTGGGCACAGTTCATCACGTCTCCCCTTCTTGGTGCGGACGCGAGTTCGAATCGGATCGCCTCCAGCTAGCGAGGCCTTGACATAGGCGTCCAGACCACCCTTTCCAACTAGGTTGAGGTCCATCGGTGGCAACTCCTCCGCACAATGAATGGTTGCAGCGAGGAACGTCACTTTCTGCGCAACGCTGGATGGCATGATGATGTTGCCTTCTATGTCAGTGTTGCCAGCTCCAAACGGCGAAGGTGGCGGGACGAGCTTATCGCCAGGTCCAACCACAGTGATCGATGCGCGAAGATAGCCTTGGACTCCTTGGTTGATTGTGCTTGAATTGTCCGTGAGACCAATCCACACATTTGCGAGCTGGTGGTTCTGCTGGGAGTAGACGTACGAAAGATCGAACTGCGCACCACCGATCAGCTCTGCACGCTGCAAGGTATTCGCGTCCATGACGCTGAGCTTGACAAATCCCATTTCCACCTCGGCTTTGTCCAAATTGCGCATCGGGAAGATCAGCAGATCATCCCACACACAGTTCAGCACTTGCTTCTTCACCGCTGTCTGTTGCTTCTCGCCCAGGATCTCAACGTACACGACCGGATCGGACGTTCCCGTGGAGTCCTTTGGCACCAGGTCGCGCGCTTCGATGACATGAACTTGGATCATGTAATCACCAGACTTGATCTCGATGCTGCTCAGTTCCTTAAGTATTTCTTCACGCTTCTTCTCTCGCTCTTCCTCTTCTTTTTTGAGCTCTTCATCGGTTTTTCTCTTTGTCACGCTGTCGTCAATTTCAACACCATCTTCATCATTGGAGTCATAGCCCGCGTCTGGATTGCCCACATTCAGCGCACCCTTGATAGCTCCAAACACGGATGTGTCCTTCTTCTTTGCCGCGATATCGCGGGCGTCCGGTCGATAAGTCCACAGCAGCGAGAGTTGGAGCGTACCGCGCTCTTTCTTGTCTTTCTTGCCACGCTTGTCACCCAATTCGATGGTCATCGATTTCTCGACGTTTGGCTGCAAATCTTTGATCGAAACATCTGCACGACCCATGAAGTCGTTGATTGTCACGTCAAAGTCTTCCACGATGATGGAGAGCGTGCTTGTCAGGTCGGACAAGAAGAAGCCAAACTGTAGCCAGCGAGTATATGAAAGCACAAGGTCAGATCGCTGTGAACACAACCTGAGGTACAGACAACACGTCATACAAAAGCACACTCATTCCTACCTTTTCGTTCCACTGCGGACGCAGAGTCTTTTCCTTCTTGCTTGATTCGTGCTTCTGACCAGCACAAGTTAGCTTCACCAGCGGATCGCTCGTAGTGCCATTGTTGTCCATGCCGAGTAGGTCTTTACCAGACTTGAGCGTCACCATCAGCAAGTTGGGGGGCTCGTTGCCTCCTCCAACCACAGCGCCCATGGCATCTTTCACGGACGTTCCCAGACCCGCAGCAAAGGACGTCGTTCCAGAGGCGCTTGCCGAGGCGCCGCCGATCGGTTGAATGATGACGTGCAGTTCACCTGTCGCGTCTTTCTTCATCTTTGGCGTTCTCGTCAGCTGGTACCAGTTGTCAAGCTTTGAAATAGGCATACAAAGAATTCATTGTGTTTAGTTCATTTCCCACCCAAAGACAGCTCAAATGTTCTAATGAAGCAACTTACCGTCTCTGTCGCGCCTTGGAACAGCGAGACCGGGATGTCCACAACCCCGAGCGCATCGTCGCTGCCGAATATGCCGTCCGAGTCGGAGAGCAGCAGGCGCAGCGTCGTCGCGAGACGCAGATCGTACCTGTCGCCGACGACGAACTCTTCGTTCCACTTCGGGATGAGCGTTTTCTTGAGCACTTTGGTCTTGAACGTGCCTCCCGCCGCGATCGCGTTACCTTTCGAGTCGAGCAGCGTCATTGTCACGTACGGGTCACTGAACCCATTGCTGTCAGCCGCGAGGATGTGGCGCGCCTCCACGATCGTCACGTTCACGCCGCCGTTCGCCATGTTGCTGCTGTTATTCTTTCCCTTAACGTTCGGCCTCTGTCACTGCGTCACTCACACTCACACACTCACACGAGTCGCCACTAAGCGCCACGCAAACAAGACGATGAGAATGAGGTGTTTCACACACAGGAAACCGGGCCTTTGTGAGTTGAAGTCGTTGTTTCTCTTCCTGCCCCTTTCTCGTCGTCGTCTCTCGCAGGGAAGGGAAGGGAGGGAGCAGACGCTGGTTAACGGACTGTCGGGTGAGTGAGTGGGTTCGTTTCTTTCAGAGCCTGACGCGTCGCTCGTCTCTTCCTGTCCTTTCCGGAACTGACTCGGTCGGAAAAGGCGTCGCTTGCGCAGGGGTCGTCGGCGGGCAGCGGAAATGGGGAAATGGCATGCGACCAGCAACAACAGCAACAGAAGCGAGTGTGGGTGTGGAAGTTTTTGTAAGGGGGATCGATCGTGCGTGCGTCCTGTGGGTGCATTTTTGTACGTACAAATGGCGGGTGGGTGTTAAATCAGGACGCGCTCGAATGCCCCACACTACATTGGAGAGATTTCTGGCAGATGCTGTATGAGTTGAGATTGCGTGCCACACTAAAGTGGGCAAATGTACAAAACCGCGGAAACAAATATCAGGTTACAAAATTGAAGTGATGGATCAGCTCGGCATGATTTGACTAAATTCCAAAATTGCGCGCGTGCTGATTGGATGGAATTCGTATTCCCCTTTGACTTGCTTTTTGCATTGAGTGGAAAACTACCTCTTTATAATTTATAGAGGCTCTTCACTTGACTTGCTTTTTACATGGTTTTGGGGAGTGCAATTTTCATCCAATCATCATCATCGCTTGGAAAGCTGGCTCTTCTTTTGCCACCAATGCAAACGGAAGTAAATTCAAGACTCGAAAATATATAGAGAAAAATCTGACTTTGAATGACCAAATCCAAGCACAAGAGTTGAAGTGAAAAGTTGGAAATCCAGCGCCAAGCGTCCGACCCCGAAAAGGCGCGCAAACAACAACTACGCTACGCGTGAAAGGTCGAAGGTGCGGCGGTAACATGAAAAACGATGACGATGGCGATATCTTTCCATCGAGAACAGGGAGGAACGCATGCTCATGAAGATACGATATATTATTAAGTGGCTGGCGGTGGCTTGGTCTTCTCGCCTGGCGTGACGCCACTAGCAGATGTAGCTCTCCTATACGGCTCGCTCATTCGCTCTTGACTCCTTTCTGGCAGACGTAGATGTAATGCACCGCATTTGCATCCGCTTCCGAGACCTGCACTGCACTCACCGTAGGCTTTGGCACAGTGTGCACCGTCACCTTCCACTGCAGCTCCTTCGTCTCCAGGTAGCTCAGTCGGTTGTCCGGGACGCCGTACGAGACAATAAAGTAGACACCGTTCGGCTTCAGCACGCGGTGCACCTCTTGGCACATCTTCGCAATGTTGTTCGTCGATCCTTCGCCGCACAAGATCGAGTCCATGGTACCCTTGTCGACCACCGAGTCGTACGATTCGTCTGCAAACTCCAGCGAGCACGCGTTCATCTTCTGCCACTGGAGCGACTCGATGCGGTCTTCGTATTTGGCCTTCATCTGCGTGATCACGATCTCCGATACGTCGATGTTCATGATTTTCTGGTAGCCGTCGTTGACCATCTCCTCCGACAAGCGCGAGTTGCCCGCACCGACCATGAGCACCTGGTCCGTCTTCTTCACGTACTGGTTCATGAGCTCCTTCAGTCCGCCATAGCGCTGGTACCAGTCAAATTGCTCCGAGTCTCTGCGCATGACAAAGCGAGCGTTACGATACACAAACAAGCAAAGACAAACAAACAAACAGTAGCATGAGCGACGTGAGCAGTTCGCCGTCAGCTGCCAGCAAATGCAATGCGCGGTGCAGCAACGTACTTGGTGTAGCGCTCGTCCCAGTAGCTCGCCTTGCCGTACTGCGCCATCGTCAACGTGTGGGAGATCTTGTGCTGTCTGCTGCTGGTTGCCTTTTGCTGCGCAAAACGAGATGTCGCGTCCGCCCGCACGCGACCAAGAACAACAAGCAAGAGTGAATGAAGCAAAAGGCAAAAGGCAGCACAGCCCCCTCCCCCAAACAAATTCTAGAAAAAAACTGTCATACAGCATGTTTATCCCGAAATATGCCGCGCAAAAATAATGTCACTTAAAAAACTTGCTGATTCAAAACCTCGGTACCGGTAAATACCAGTATAATACCGGTAAAATGCGATAAACAGCAAAACATTTGTAAAGTCCGAATGATTATTATCCGCGAAACGCGGACCGCTACGAGAGTCAAATTTATTCGAGCCAATCACTGAAAACCGATTCGAATTCAGCGATGACTGTATAGTGGGTATATGGTGTATACATACGCAGGATCATCTTTCAAATGAGGGACATTCGGGATATTTCAAATGCGGAAGATTCGGGACTTCCAGATGCAAATGAGTTTGAGCTCATTTCACACTCGACACATCAAACAACATGGCGGCGACAACCTCGACGCGAGCACTGGCGGAGCGCGTGCTCTCGGCGCTCTACGCGCGCGAGCCGCACGTGAAAGTGGTCGCGGCCGCGACCGGCGGCGGATCCTCTGCAGCTGAGCTGCTCTTCCGTGCCGGCAGCTCCTCCACGATGCTGCAGTTCTCCGTCCCGTACGCGCGCGCAAGCCTGCAGAACTTCCTCCAAGAGCCCCGCGATCCTGCGGGAGGTGCGTTTTGTGTGTCTGCTGTACTTTCCTATTATATTAGGCGTGCATAGGGCATCCATTTCCTCGAGGTCTCCTTGACAGATCCCTAGTCTTGAGACACACTCCCCCTTTCTCACTCTCTTGCTGTTGCTATTGCAATTACTCATCTAGATCACGTGCCTCGGGTCAAGCTGGCGCAATTCTGCTCGCAGGAGACTGCGGAGCGCATGGCGGTCGCTGCATGGAAGCAGGCGCAAGACATCCAGCGCCACGAGCGCGAGGAAGACGACGCGCATCACGCACACGCTCTACCAGCCACGCTGGAGCGTTTCCGCACGAGTGTGGGCGTGGCGTGCACTGCTGCGCTAGCGACCAACTACGAGAAGAAAGGCCCGCACCAGTGCTTTCTGTCGATCTGCAAAGCTGGTTTTGCTGCTGATCAACGTGATGTCAGTGCTCCATTGCTGCGCCAGCATTGCGAAACGTACCACCTGAACCTGAGCAAGACACTCAAACGCACCCGCAATGGTGAGTTCCTGTATGAGTGAATTAAATTGTGTTCAAACCAGCCTCGGGGAGACCATGTTCGTGCTGACAGTGTTTATATGCAGAGGAAGACCACATTGTGAGCCATTGGCTCGTGTACCTGCTTGCCAAGTCGACTGACGTTGATCCAGTCGCGACGCAAGCTTTACATGAAGCCCTGTTGTCAGAGCAGCACGAAGACGATAAGCTCACTGAGCTCGTCAAGACCGAGAGTGATGGGACTTCATCATTCGATCCTCTGGCAGAAATCTGCGGTGGATCCGCTGAGCTGACTAGTGTTGCCTTTCTCTCAGGAAACGACTCTGTGGAAAGCTTACCGGCTGTTGCTGCGAAGAACCTGGGCTTTCGCGGCATCGTGCTCTCAGGCTCGTTTAACCCGCTTCACCAGGGCCACGTCGATCTGGCTCGCGCGGCGCAGAGACTCGTCAAGGAACGCTCCGGTACTGAGCTTCCGATTGCGTTCGAGATCGCGGTGTCGAACGCTGATAAAGGAGTCATCGCGTCGTCGACCGTCATGCAACGCGTCGAACAGTTCACTGGAGCTAGTAGCTCACACCAGCTGAGAGATTTGGGAGTTTGGCCAGCGTTAGTGACAAATGCTACTTTGTTCAGTCAGAAAGCATCTCTGCTGAAAGGTTGTACTTTTGTGATCGGAGCTGATACTGCTGTGCGGATCGTGGACAAGAAATACTACGAGAACGACGAGCACAAGATGGTGCTGACGCTGCAGCAAATCGCGCGCAACGACTGCTTCTTCATTGTCGCAGGACGCTTTGACGATAAAGTCACCAACCGGTACGTCAGCGCCGAAGAAGTGCTGCAAGACTGTATCCCAGCAGTGTTCCAGGATTTGTTTGTTCCGCTGGGTGAATCTGTTTTCCGAAGCGACTTGTCGTCGACGCAGATTCGGAACCAGATGCAACGACAGAACTAGAGAGACTTCGGACTGATGCGCAGCGTGGACGACGCCATTTGCAGTTGGCACAACGGGGACTGCACGAAGACTATGGTTCGGAAGAAACGAATTTATCAGAAGTCGAGTGGCTGGCGATCTCGTACGTACCGCAACATTGATAACTAACAATTTGCGAGGTCGAATTGTATACGCAGTTAACTGGTGATTTGGTGGGGTGAAAAATGCGAGTCAAAAGTAAAAAAATGCACAAATCAAACAGGATTCGAGATTAAACTAGGCAAAAGCAACGAGCTACTTTTCGCCGATAAACTGGCAAATGAGTAGGATGAGTCTCCTGACTCGGCTAAATGGCGAAAGAAAACGGTACGAGGGCGAGCTCCGAAAAGTTGATCCGCGAACTGAGTCGGCGACGGTGTAGCGAGTTTTCTGGAGAAGGATGCGTTTATGGAGATCCACGGGCGGTTGGCTACGAGCGCTTATGGCGTCATCACTTTGACTAGCCCCATCGGCGACCCAAATCACTCGCGAATGTAGCTGCTGTGACAGCCGCGCCAGGTTGTCGAGTTGCCCCTCTATTGGACGACCGTACTGCTGCAGCTTATGTGTGACTCGCTGAACTGTCAGCGAAGTGGTCGAGCGTGTCTTCAACGTGCGCGAGTGCTGGTGTGTTGATCGGACTGGAATCCATGCAGAACGTGTGCTCGGCGGAGTTGATGCTGTGGGCGAGGAGATCCTGTCGATGGCTAATCGTATCTTGCTCATCATAACCAGAAGCAACCCAAGTGAGTGTTCAATGCGCTCGATGCGTACCTCCGAGATAGGTGGCGATCAAGGGTCGCCTTCACTATTCAAAGCAAAAGCTGGCGTTGACGGTTGCTCTGAGCGAGAAGTGTAGACTACTTGCAGCGTGTCCGGGGAGGAGAAGGTTTATGGCGTTGAAGTCACACATATTTCTTTTCCGACCCTCGTGCTCGTGATTCGGTTTTCCAGCAACTGCTGCCGCAGCCTCGCATTCACACCGAGCTTGATCAAGTCATCGTCGGTGCCCGAGTTGACTACCTCCAAAAGCAAGGACGTGGCTTCCTCGGCTCGAATTTGAGCTGCTCCCACTGGATCGTCGATGCTGTACACGGAGCGAACCATCTCCTTGAGCGGACAGTACGCACCTTCCACTTCATTACTGATCATGCACATGCTTAGCATAGCAAACACCACTTTCCTCCGATCCTCAGGATGGGTCGTGAGGATACGCTGGAAGTCGCTTCGATTCAAGACACACATCTCGATGCACGTGATTGCACGCGCATTTGCTGTGCGCTGGTAGTTCATCAGTAGCGCCAACTCACCAAACGCCTGACCTTTGGTGAGCTGCTTCATGCGCTTGTCACTTGAGTCACTCTTGTATGCTTCATTGGCTTGGTCGCCAGGGGCTTTCGCAACATGGTAAACTGATCCAGCAACGAGACGTTGGTGTGCTCGACGAAGGTTCTCGCTTCTATTATCACCGTAGACACCAATATGGTCGCCCCGCCGCGAACTAAGCGGGCGTGTATTTCCCATTGCGATACTTACCGAATCACTCTCTTCCTCTGCATTGCCAACTGGTCGCTCGAAGCTGTCGGGGCCGGTCGTCAGCTCCACACTGCCGCGGTTGATCATGTAGAACTCCTCGTCCACCTCGCCACGACGCATAATGAAGTCGTCCGGCAGGTACACGCGCACGCGCAGATTGAGCATCAGGCGCT